>JAKTPI010000007.1:0-262448 GCA_030557545.1 Ogataea salicorniae | reverse complement strand
CGTGTAAGCATCAATCCAAATACTTATGTAATCATATAAGTAATCATAACTAATAAGGTCGGCGTCGCAGAGCGACGTCACCTTACAAGGAGGCTTCCTTACATGAATTGAATCCTTACATAGAGTAAGAAAAGCGCAAATGGTTTAGTGGTAAAATCCAACTTTGCCATAGTTGGGCCCCCGGTTCGATTCCGGGTTTGCGCATTTGTCTTTTTTTGCATATACTTTTTTTCTTCTGCTTCCTTCCCCTCCGAAAAGGTGGTGGCGGTCTTGTCCTCTGTAAGCGCGGGTTGGTGGCTTGTTGCCTTGTCCCCGGCATGATAACAAATGTTGTGCCTTGTCCCCGTCCCCCATATAGTGATCAGTAGCTGCCTGGAAGCTAGCACACAACACCCGGTGAGAAGATCTTTAATCTTGTCTCGTTTCGTCTCTTTTCGACTCGGGCCCCGTCCGCTCCGTGCTTCGATCTGTGATTGTGATAGTTTTCCAATTTGAGTCATCTTAATCTTTCAATTACAATGATAGACCGATTGCCCGACGATATTATATTTCATTATCCATGATAAACAGATAACAACTCTTTGAAAACAGATATATTAGCTTCTAGTGAACTTTGCCAGGATTTCATTTTTTTTTGATTATCCAACTTTCAAAGATAGTATTCAACGACGGTAATAAAATCAATGCCCAAAAGTTCTCCATTCTCCGAGCTCCTGAACTACAGCAAGAGCTTACATTTATCACACCATCAAAGAAAAAAAACCGACATAATCAAATTGATTCTAACATTCACTAATAACAAAAGATTATTTTCCGCGAGTCCAACAAGTTTGAACGAAAAAAATAAGTATTTATCCATTTTATCCATTTTACCAGTCAGCCAATTAAACAATCGTCAAATTCCCGAATATGTTAGAAACCCACATTCTTTCTTCAAAACATTAGTCTGGAGAAAACCACCATCAAACATATTTGTTGTTAAAAAACCATGGCAGCCAAATGTTAGAAAAGCTATGATTCAGTTCATTGATCATATCCACCAAGAATATCCAAGTTGTAACGTTGTTGTCACTGATGAATGTGCCGAAGAAATTCAAAATGATTTCACTTCCTTCAATAAAAGTAACAATCTGGATCAAAAAAATATAATATATACCGGTTCAACAGATGATATCATCTCTAAAACCGATATGATTGTTTCTTTAGGTGGTGATGGGACTATATTGAGAGCAGTTTCTTCCTTCTCAAATACCATAGTACCTCCAGTTTTATCGTTCTCATTGGGAACTCTTGGGTTCTTGCTGCCGTTCGACTTCAACGACCATCAAACCGCTTTTAAACAGGTTTTTGAAAGCCGGTCCTCAATGCTAAACAGAGGAAGATTGGAATGTCACATTGTGAAAAACTCAGATTACGTTGATCCAGATGCTTCATCTGTTTATAAATCATCAGCTTCCGATTCAACAAGAATTCATGCAATGAACGACATAGTGCTACACAGAGGTTCGTTACCAAGTTTAATTTCATTGGATATTTTTGTTAACGGTCACTTTTTAACATCTACAACGGCAGATGGTTTGATCTTTGCTACCCCAACAGGTTCCACTGCTTACTCATTAAGTTCAGGTGGTTCTATCGTTCACCCTATCGTTCCATGCATTATGTTAACTCCCGTGTGCCCTCGTTCATTATCATTCAGACCATTAATCTTACCTTCAACATCACATATAGTTGTCAAAGTGAGATCTAAAGGTGGTAACGATCAAAGAAACTGCACTGCCAAATTATCAATCGATGGAATGCCACAGTTGAAGTTAATCCCAGGAGACGAAATTCACGTTATTTCTGAATCAGGCTCGATTCTGGATCCATCATGGGATTTACCTAATTCTCTCAAGTTTGAACATTTCGATTCAACTCAAAGTGAAATCGATAAGAAAGGTATTTGGTGCGTTGCTAGAACAAAAGGAGATTGGGTTACGGGTATCAACAACTTATTAGGCTTTAATTCTGGTTTCAGAAGTATTAATGCAGATGGTGAAGATCCAAAAATAGGTCAATAATATTTAATGACAATCAATAAGTAGGTGATTTTTAATAGGTTTTATTGAGTGACTTTTTTAATTTTTTTTTAACTTTTTTGGGTAAGTCTATCCAATGTGGAATGTATCCAAACCGTGCTTTATATTCATGTTAATTAGACCTGGTTTTGAATCTAATAAGTAGGTTTAGTAATTGTATTATTCTACATCTTCATTGATCAAGCGACGGAGATGCTCAATACTATTCACATAATAAATTCTATGTTTTTTTTGCAGCTATATACAAGGATAATAAAAAAAGAGTTTTAAAAATTTTGTTTTGTCGACGTATAAGAAATCGATATAAATGGTACATGTAACAAATATAATAATAATAACAAAGATTCTACCAGACGTAAGATATACAGAAAAAAAGGGGAACAAAAGACAAAAGAAAGAAGTCAAAAAAAATAACAGTAAAAAATAGAAAACACCAAACTAAACAAAAAGAGGAGAAAATGTACAAAAAAGACTACAAAAATTTACAGCAATAAAGAAAACGCAAAACAAAAAAGGGCTTTTATGGATAATTTTACACCTTACTTTCAGCTTCAACTGTTGAACCAGTAGCATCGGCAGCAGCGGGATCAGTGGTAGCAGAAGTAGCAGCACTAGTACCAACAGCAACAGAAGGCTCTGAAGATGAGCTGCTAGTAGGAATAGGTTCAGATTCAACTGATTGTGGTACATCAGTGGAGGTTAATGGAGCAGCAGTGGCAACATCAGAAACAACAGGCTCTTGATCAATTTCCATTTTATCCTCAGATTCGGTAACAGAGGGCTTATCAACTTCCATCTTATCGCGATCTTCTTTCTTTTCATCATCTTCTAATTCTTTCATCATTTCATCAGCAGCATTTTCATAATAACTATTAGGAATGATAGGAACTTGTTTCTTATCTTCCTTTGTTTCTTCTTCCTTTCTATGACTAGTTGAATCTTTGGATCTTAACGCATCTTCTTCTTTGTCATAGTATTCATTACCAGGGGTAATAAGTTCATCTCTAGCCTGTTGTGAACCACCTCTAGTGTCAATTGCTTCTTTAGTATCTTCTTCTGGATCGTCGTCAAAATCAGTCAAATCACGAGGAACATCATGCATTTGAACCGATGGCGCATGTTTTGTGTTTTCTAAATTGGCATAAATCTGTGTTAAAATTCTGTTCAAATATTCCGGTGAATTGGCATTGTGCATATTGGAAGGTCTCACATCTAGCTTATAATCAGGACCAAAGTATTCGTAGTAATCATTGAATGGTAATTCGGAATCCAGTAAAGTTTCGTTTAATAAACCTGTTTCATAAGACCAGGTTCTAGCAACGTTTCTCATTGTATAACCACCACCACCAAGAACCATCATTGGAATATTGAATGACTTAACGTAATTGATACAGTTAGCATGACCTCTCATTGATAAATTGAAACAACCTAATCTATCTCCTGATAATGAATCACCACCACATTGTAAGACAACGGCAGAAGGTTGATACCAGTCCATAATTTTCTTAATAACAGGTTCAAAGATAGATCTATAAGTGGCATCGTCAATACCATCTCTCAATGGAACGTTAACTGCATGATGCTTACCTTTACCAACACCAATATCACGTAATTCACCAGTACCTGGGAAGAATTCACCATACTTATGGAATGATGCAGTCATAACTCTATCAGTTGTATAAAATGCTTCTTCAACACCATCACCATGATGAACATCAATATCAATATACAAAACCCTTGGATGGAATCTTAACAATTCAATAATACCCAAAACAATATCATTGACATAACAGAAACCAGAAGCTTCTGACTTTTTAGCATGATGCAAACCACCTGCATAGTTGATGGCAATATCACACTTACCTCTATTTAATCTAGCTGCACCTTCCATAGAACCACCACCGGAGATACCACAGTATTCAAATAAACCATCAAAAACTGGACAATCATCACCAACGTTGAATTTAGCTTGTTCTTTTGAAAAAATCTCTAAATTGTCTGGAGTCACTCTTGCTAAGAAATCAATATATTCATCAGTGTGGAATTGGCACATTTCTTGTCTTGTTGCTGGTTTGGCACGATAAATTTCCATCTTTTTATACAATCCATAGTTCATAATCAACGAATGTGCCATTCTTATCCTATGTGGCTTCATTGGATGACCGGCACCATAAGCATAGTTACCGACATCAGAATCGTAAAAATAAGCAACACCTATAATAAAAAAAGTAGTATATAATAGTGACAAACAATGTTAGTAATTGATACCAGAATATTTAAATAACAGTTTGAATCTCATACTGCCCATCAAAAAGCAGAGATGATCGTTGTAATGAACGGATGTACTTACGTTTCTTAGTGTTAGGATCAACAGTAAGATCGTCAAATGGCTTCAGCTCAAACACCATTTCTTTGATTGACACAAATGAACACCAATAAAAATGAACTTTGAATTCTTTATCTTTTCAAAGACAAATTCAAATAGTTACAAAGTAAGAAAACTGAATGCCATTACCCGATTATATATATAAATAAAAATGCTTTATCAGAATGAGTTTTGGGGATTTGATTCTCTTTCAACAAAAAAGTCGTGCTAAAAACAAAATATTCGAGATTTTAGTAAATTTCAAGGCTGTGTATAATTTTTCTACTTGCTTGTTGATATTACTACAGTTTAGTTTATGGCAAGCTCTGTTTTTAGGACTAAAGGTTAACTTTTCTTAGAATGATAATTAATTATATACAAAACATGACATATACATTAGGTGGTATCATCTATAATCAAACATGGGATCCCTTTGTCCATTCAACAATCCATTAACGCCCTGCTGCTGAATTTGTTTCTGTTGGTATCTATAGTTTTCAATCTCGCTCGACAACCGCTGTTGTAATTGAGTCTCTTGTTGAATTTGTTGATAGATAGCTTCATTAACCTCATAATGTAACCCATTAAATTGTGAGTTCCTCACCCTGATTGGTAATATCCATTCAACAAATGAATTTCCCATCACAATTCTCCAATTTCTTCCGTATCCCAAATCAAATATGTTTCCAACAGCGTATGATTTTTTATTGGATCTATAGTTGTGATGCTCATAAGATTCAATTGTGGTTTTGTTCATCAATAATTGGTATAATGAAAAGATGCTAAACACAGAAACACACAGTTCCATTATTGCAGCCAACAAAAAGACAAAAACAATGTGAAACGAAAATTCGTCTTCACCCATTGTTTCCAAATAGAAAATATTGTATAGTACATCACCAGTTAGATAGCCAACAATCAAAAGGTATATACTAGTATAAATCAAAAATTGCATGAAAAATTTATGATTTTTGAAACCAATGCAAGTAGCAAACCAAGGACAGTGATGATCCATCTTTAATATACATCTATTACAAGATGAGCAATGATGGCACCTATCAGGTTTCCAAACCAAACACTTGCTGCAGAATCTATAACCACCATCTTGCTTCGTAGTAACGGATGCTGAACTCAACAGCTCTGGAACTTGCATTGGATCACCTTCGTGATACCCAAAACGGCATAAGCTGTCAAAATCAAGTGGCGAACCAGGCCCGATAGAAACAACCAAGTAATAAGAAACTAAGCATAAAAGCACAGAAACAGATACTATGACAAATAATACGAGCGTAGCTATTCCGCTGTCTATAACTTTAAATATGATTTTGACAGTTGCCGTCCAAAATGACCATAAAAATAGTGAAGTGCACATAAATTTAGGGAACGTCGAAGCTATCAGACATAGTATATCAGTGATGGACATTTTGCTTAGTAGTTTTGTCAAAACTGAAAGTCTGATATATTTATGTGTTAAATGAATGGTTGATGGTTGGTTTAGTCAAAAAATGTAAATACAGGTTAATCCAGTGTCCTTCCTGCCAATCTAAATTGTAATTGATTTATATGTCTGTATTAGCGTGGTTAATAATGATTGATCTAAATATGCTGCAGTGTTATACTTCCACAAACAATCCCAATGCCTATAAACGCAAAGAGCAATAGCTGACAATCAATTTTATTGTAATTCTCAAAGTTATATTGTGTTTTCTTTCAATTAAAAATATCAAACTTGTTGGACTATAATCATTTATCATAATCTGTTTATATTTCAACTTTCAAGCAAACAACAGAAATAATTTGATGCTTTTATCTTCCTTACGTAATTAAAATCAAGACACGACGATTTTACAGGGTCTATTTTACCGTACGAAATGATAACCTTAGGAAATTCTTTTGAAACAAATTATATATATATAATTATTTGTTACTAACAGTTTACAACAATGACATCGAAAACATGATTTTAAATTATTCTATACAAACAGAAAACTGAAAATTACACTATAAACACAATTCGGTATCCTTAAGCGGATGGTTCTTCAACAGCAGGAGTAGTTTCAGTAGAATCGGTAACTGGAGTTCCTTCCTTCTTTTGTTGTGGTTGTTGAATGGTATTGGCTTCTTCTTTACTGGTTTCAATACCATACAGTCTATATAACAGTTCATATGTTTCATGCTTGTTAACCATCAAGTTGAAGTTAGATCTACCCTTCCATAATGGTAAGAACAAATCTTCTTGATCTTCATCTCTCTTGATTTCAACAAAACAACAACCTTCACTAACATCCTTGATTTTTTCCAAAAATTCTGGATCAACTTGTTCTTGTCTAATCTTGTTAATGTTTGGGAAAGTTTCTTGAAGCATGACTTTCAATAGATCTTGGTTAACTGTGAATTGTCTAGTCTGTGATAAATGTGGTCTTAATAAAGCTAATGATTCGTTTTGAACTCTCCATGGACATGAATTTTGTGAGTAGTCGGATTTTTGAGAGACAAATAATTTAATACCTGCATACACAAACTTCAATTTTTGCTCGTTAGCCTTTAAGATCTTCTTGATAATTGGTGAAACGTAGTAGATAGTTCTCAATGGTTCACCAGTAGCGTTTCTAACTAATGTACAGTCTTTAGCAAAAGTATCATTGACTTCATAGAAGTCCCAACATCTCTTCAATTCAGCATTACCTCTTTCTAAGAAAATAAATGGTTCTTCATTGGCATCAATTGGTAACTTTTCTTTCTTTTGTTTAACGTGAGCAGTTGTAGTAACAGACGCAGTAGCAGATGCATCTTCGGTAGTCTTTGTCTTTTTGTTACTTTCCTCTTCTTCAGTGGCAACAGCTTCAGAAGCTGCTCTCTTTGAACCAGATTTTTCTTCTTCAATGTCAACCTTTTCTAAAACGGTAATGAAGAAACCACCAGTATTTTGGTCGTGTGGGTAAACTCTCATACAATTATCTAAATGCATAGTGGCAGCTTCTTCAGCAGTTGGAGGGAATAAAGTTTCAGCTAAACCATGTTCACCATCTTTTTGCTTAACTTCCATATCTTTGCCGTAGATTAACCAATCGGAAACACCATTGTGTCTAATTAAGCCCGGTAATTTATCATCTGAATTGACTGTTCTGACTTTACCGCCCCATTTTCTTAAAGCTGCAGCAACAACAGCTTCATTTTCCATTGGGTTCATGGAACAAGTTGAGTACACCAATCTACCACCCCTTTTCAATAATTGTAAACCTCTCATTAAAATATTCAATTGTAATGGATGTAAACCTAAAGCATTCCCAATTCTCCAATCTTTCCAAACGGTGATGTTCTTTCTCATAGTAGCATCACCGGTACATGGAACATCACACAAGACTCTATCGAATTTAACAAATTCACCACCTTCCTCAAATCTCATCTTTGGGAACAATTGGGCATCGTGATTAACAACGACAAAATTAGCAGAGTTTAATCTTTTAACTTGATGAACCAACATGTGAGATCTTCTGTAGTCTGAATCGTTGGCCATAACAAAACCGGTTGGTTCTGGACCTTCAGCGTGTAAAGATTCAACTAATTGAGAAGTTTTAGAACCTGGTGCAGCACACATGTCTAAAACAGCATGGTGTGGTTGAACGTCCAAGACAATTGGTGGGATCATAGAAACAGCTTCTTGTCTTGAAATGTTACCAACTTCAGTTTCGGTAACAAGGAATCTTTGTGTAGCTGCGTAATCTGGGTTTTTCTTCACAACAGCCTTTGGTAAATCAATTTGGAAACCCAAGTTGTTTGGGTACCATGGGAATGCAAATGGTGGTTTGTAACCTTCGGCACCTTCAATGTTTGATAATAATGGAATATGCTTCTTTAAAAATAAATCGGAGATTTCATGGGCATGTTTTTTAGAACCGGTAACTCTGAAAGTCACTGGTAAATTTTCTTGACAGCATTTCTTGAATTCTTCAAATTGTTCCTTTGGAATCAAATCTTGTTCAGTATAAAATTTTTCCCAGTTGGCATTTTCTCTTGGGATTTCTTTCCAGTTTGATCTGTCATCTCTGACACCAAGCTTGTTAGAGCCACCCTTTTTGTTTGTCTTTCTAAAGTTTCTGGCCATATTGTTAGTTGTTGTTGAAAATAGTCTCTTCATTCACTTTGTAACAATGTGCCCCTTTTTTAAAAATCACAGATTTTATAAAACGAAATTGTTTTGTTTTCTAGTTGTTTAATTATCAGATTAAAGATCGCTATAAAATTTCCAAAAAAAAAAAAACACAAAAACTAAAAATTTTTCAAAATTTCCAGAAACGAGACACTATCTCATTTACACAGGTGAATCATATCTTATCTACGATTTACCAATTTTGTTGATTAACTAGCATATATGTATAACACTCTGCGACCTAGTTTTGCAGAATTATTCAACCATATCATTCATTGGACTATACATAAAGATATAACAACAGTTAAGATTCCTAGTCTGAGCTCTTATCCTCTGCACCAGACCCCTCATTTTCGCTGTCCCCGTTATCTTCACTACTTTCAGTGTCAGATTCTATAGCTTGTTCAGATTTTCTTCTCCGTATTTCTTGTTTCTTCAAACTAGCAGCTTTCATTCTTTGTTTTTTCATTTCGTACCATCTTTTATTATCAGCCAGTTTTTTTTCTTTTTTCCTTCTTTCTACAATTGAACGTAATCTGGCCCTTTTCTTTTTGATACCACTATCTACGATGTCTCTATTAACAGCACCTTTGTTGAACCCTGACAAACCTTCAACTTCAGCATCTTCTGTAGGTATACTGTATACTTTATAACCATCATCTTCACAAAATTCTTCAATCCAACCTTCTATCACAGATCCCATAGCTAGTAACGCACTCTCATCCAACCATCTTGTGAACTTTGTATCGACTTCCTCTTTTTCAACACCGGGATGTAAACGTAATCTTTCCATGAAGTAATAATGAATTGCTGTTAATAATTCCGAATCAGGTAAATTAACACCTGTTTGAGTTTTGATCTCGTTTCTTGATAAGTAATGCAGTTGATTTGGGTTGACACGGTAACCTAAAGATAGTAATTCATCAGGTGCAATTCTGACACCTGGATTTTGAATACCCACTGGAGTTAAATATTTATCTTGTTTCCTGTATTCAGTATTCAATCTTGGAATGTTGGTATTATTGAAATCAATGTATTTGTCAAAATCAGATTTATAGATACTGTATTGAAGTTTTCTACCTAAGGTGTATTCTCCAGCGGCAGATGAGTAAATGTTGGCATTCTGTAAGTGCCCTCTTTTCAACTGGATATTCATTGTGGTTAATTGATATAGTGTTGCTAAGTGATGTATTTTGTGGAATGTAATTACATAAAACAATAGTTATATAAAAGAGAGGAAATTATGTGACTATCATGTATACATTTAAACCCAAACATGTGTTGTGAGTAATTTTTAACTCCATACAAAAAAATATTCTTTTTCTATGCACTAAGATAACTCAAAAATTTATACATCTACTATTTAAATCGGTACCTTTTAAGACAACTACAGCTTTGATACAAATATATACAACCAATCATATACAACGGAGACAAAAATAGACAAAACGTTAGCCATCTATAAATTTTCAATATTAAACTCTTATCAGGTCCTTTCCTCAAATAAGAAGAATGGCTTCTCATCAACACTCACAAAACCCTTCTCAAAAAGAAGTTCAAGAACAATATGAAAAGTTTAATGACACGATTACCACACTAGCAGCAAGAGTTTTGCAGAAAGAACAAGAATTAGCACAAGTTAAAAAAGAATATGACAATAAAATCAAGTATGTCAACGAATATCTATCCATTTTACAAAACTTAAACAAGAAATTAATAACTAATAATGATGACGATAAGTATAAGTCTGAAGTGGTAAACTGTAGCACTATCGTTAACGACAACAAGGAAGAGTTAAATGTGAGTAGTATAATAGACTGTCCATCATGCCACAAATCGTTATGGAATCTTGATAAGTTAGACAAGATGGATTATGTCCTAATACCAAAATCTCAATTGATGGGCTTATCATCTACTCCCAATGAAAAGAACGGTGAAACTAAAGAAACAACAAGTTCAAGTGCAAGTCTGAAAAAGACAAAGATCCCTATAGTTGATGATAGTATTGTTGGTGATAATGACGGGTTGAAAAGTGGCAAGACAACCAGGAAGAAGAAAGGAACATGCTCTTATTGTTCCCAAGAAGGACATAAAAGGGCAGAGTGCCCTTCTAAACTATACGGACACCTTATTAACTAATATATATATATATATTTACTTCATTATATCGTTATATAACATTTAATTGCATACCAAAATGAAGAAAAAAAAAGATTATAAACTCTTCAATTAGTTTTTATATTCGTTATATAGGATTAATTTTACATTATCAGATTTTTGTCCTTTTTTCGTAACTTGTTTTTGTTTGATTATATTATAATATACAGGGAGTAATAGTTAAAAGATAAGGAAAACACAGAAATAATAGTGAAATGAAGTAAATGTATAATTTACCACTTATGGAAGAGTATCACAATGATATGCATATATATGAAGGAAACATCAACCAAATTGTAAGATTGTTGTACCACCAATATCTCAGGTGTCTTTATTTTTGATAATAAAATTGAATACAGACAATAAATTCTGTCCTTCTTTATCTATCTACCACTAATTTTATCCCCAGAACCAGCCATAGCTTCTCTTCTACTTGCATCTTGTAACAAATTGGTATCAACTAAACTTGGACTTAAATGGATGTATCTAATGGTACTACCTCTAACGAACAAATTTCTCACGGCTAACAAATGTGGATACTTGTTGTTATTACTGGTGACATTGTCGGATTCTGGAGATTTAGTTGTAATGTTATCCAATTTCAAATTCAAATATTGATCTATTGATTTCAAAGTTCCAGTTATTTCAATGTCATTCTTCAATTCAACTGTTATTTCTTGGTCCACTAAGGTTTTGAAAAAGGAAAAGAATAACATTTTTGTGATGTATGTATGTATGTATGTATGTATATGTGGATGTGTAAAATGTGCTTTCTTTTTTTACTGGGGAAGTTTTTTTTTGATTGAATGATGCTATTAAAGTCCTCTTTCACATTATGCAGAGATGAATTCATTCATCAGAAAATCACTGATTCTTTGTTTAATTGTTGGAAGTTGGCGCCAATTTGAATTTTTGTATTTGCGATTTTTCAATAAAAACACTTTACTGACACATACAAATACTCATAAAATACATTGGCAGACACCAAATAAAGGAGGGGGGGGGGATACAAGACAAGTGTTGATTGTTAATTAATGACGTAGAGAGATCACCCACTTTTTGAACTATTCAACTATATACAACTATAATAGTAAAGCAGGAACCATAGATACATGATATATATATATATATGAGAATACGTGTAAATACATAAACAAACTGAGGATAAATCCGAATTTATTTCATTAGGACGTTGGTATTCTTAACACCATTTTTGGCAACTTTGTCTAATGAATTCTTCAACAACACCAAGTTGGCTCTAGTTGGTTTCTTCAAACTGGTCCAAACCATCAAGACACTGGTTAATAAAGCCAACGCACCACCTTGATGAGCAGCAGCTAGTTCAGTTGGAACCAAGTAGATCAATGTACTGATACCTAAACCAACTTGAACGGTGACTAAAGTCACAGCGACACTTAACCATTTGAAAGCAGGTTTTGGAATGATGCTCTTGATTCTATGAGAGTACATGTGTAATGCAAGCACACTGAAAAATGCAGTTGTAGCAAGGATACGGTGTTCTAATTGAACCATGGTGGGATTTTCAAGACAGTTTCTCCACCACAAATCTGACTTATCGGCTAATCTTGCAAAAACAGGGGACATCAATTCGTTACAGGATGGAACATAGTCATCACCCATGTGTGGGAAAGTGTTGTAAATTAAACCAGCATCCAAACCAGCAACCAATGCACCTGACATGGCAGTTAAAAACACTAAACCTAACAAGACAGTAGTCAATTTACGGAATTTTTGTAAAGATGGAGATTGAATCTGCTGGAAAACTTTCAAGTAGTGTTCAGGTGCTTTAATAACGGCATGGTCACGTAAAACAGAAACACCAGTTGAGATCATTGCACAATAAACTAAGAAAGCAGCACCTAAATGAGCAGTTAAACGGTATTGTGAAACAGTTGGCTTTGATTTTCTTTCTTCTAATAATTCTACATCGATACCGGAATAAACCATCCACCAACCAATGGCACCTTGTAAACCGATCAATGCACATATTCCTAACAATTTAGCAGCCATTGCTTTGGAAACCTTTCTTCTTGCAATATAGTACAAAGTTGGAACAACAAACACAGTACCAATGACTCTTCCTAATAATCTATGGGACCATTCCATTGAAAAAATGAATTTGAATTCTTCTAGTGTGATATGCGAGTTTAATAGTTTGAATTCAGGAGATTCTTTATATTTGTTGAATTCAAGTTCCCACTCTTCTTGACTTAATGGTGGGATTGCACCAGTGACTGGCTTCCATTCAGTGATTGATAAACCTGACTCAGTTAATCTTGTTAAACCACCCAAAATAACAATGGCAAAGACAAGGATGGATGAACCGATACATAAGTAACCAACGTTTTTATGAGAATTGATTGGCCATTTTTTGTTTCTTGGTGTCTTGAGTTCACCTTTCTTTGTAGTTAACTCTTCCTCTTCTTCAAGAATTAAACGAGTTGTACTGAAAGATCTTGATTGGTTTTGTTTGGATAAAGATGAGATTCTTTTCACAAAATTGGAAGGCTTGATTGGAGATATATTAGTATTTGGAGTAAAATTGAATGCACGATTGACAATCTGTTGTTGTGGTTGTTGTTTTTGTTGTGAAAATAAAGACGAGATGTAATTCATAGAGCTGAAATGACCTTTCTTAGCAGCTGGTTTTAGGAGAAGTGATATAGAAGGTGGACTAATTCCATTTTTGGCACCCACACTTAAGATGGAGGAGTTTTTAATGAAGAAGAACTGACTTCTACAAAGGGACATGATATGAAATGTATGTAATTCCTTGGTGGGAAAACAGTGAAATGCTAATGATTTTTATAGATTATAAAGATAAGTAAATTGTGAGTTTAACGTGAAGACATATACAACAGAAAACAAGGTTTCTTATGAAGACGATGAAGTATATAAAATTAAAATCATGCGAGTGTGTGTTATCAAATTTTGTCACCTTATAAAGTATTATTGTTCACATCAGCCGCCCAATGAAAAACATTGTCTTTCTAATAGATCATTGGATAAGTACACGACTATATATATATATATATATATATCTGCACAGCCTTAAATTATGTTACAATTCGCTTCTCTCTTTAATTTTTTCTAGTTTTAATACTTAACTCCTTTTAAAATAATATATAACGTAAATAAATGCCTCTATCGAACTTTAATTAAAAAATAGAAAGTGGAGCACACCCACTATATTTAAAGATATATATAATCTCTTTAACAATACATCCTACTTCACAATTTATCACCATATTTTACTCACTTAACTGAAATAAAAACCTCCATTTATATATTCACATTTTACAAGCTTCTTATTTTGATACCCAGACTGTTGAAACACACAAAGATACACCTATACGACAAAACAAAACAAAGCAAGAACCCACCCTCTCAAATTCAATATACTTATAAATTCTATTTATTCACCTACAAAACAGTTTAAGGGATTCGTATTAACTTAAAATACCAATGGCAACTACACCTCCATATACTCCAATAAACCAATCCAATGGGTTTCCTAAATTTGCTGATACAACTTTGAATAACAATAACTCAATGATGTCGAATGAAAATGAATCTTCTTTGTTCGATACGACATCGTTGACAAACCTAACTTCAAATTTATCTCTATTGGATAATTCGGATTTATTCAATAACAATAACAACAACAAACAACAATATCATAGTAATACATCAAACCCATATAGTTCCCCAGATTCCCCTTTTTGTTCTCAATTTAGTAAAGGTGTACACACAACAACGACACTCAGTGGGCGGTACGAAGAGGACATCCAATATGATACTCCAATAATAGCTAAACCTTTAGCGAAAAGTAAATTTGCAAAGTTTCAATTGAAATCTCAATTGTTAAACAACTACGTTCTATCTAGTTCCATTTTCGATCTAACGTTACAAGAAAGAATAGGACAAGGTTCAAACTCTTACGTATATCATTCCACCTTATCTACTAAAGATAACCACACATCTTTGAATGTTGCTGTTAAAATCCCATCTAGTCGGAACAAAGTTAAATATATTGAAAGAGAAACTGAATTCATGCTAACGCTGAAGAATTACCAAAATGAGTTTTGGTTTACAAACAACAAAGATTCTGACAAATTTCCATTCCTTGATTCATATGGGTTGTTTTATTTGAACAAAGAAAAATTTCCAATGATTAAAAAGACTGATGAACTACCTTGCTTAGTGATAAAGAGGATGGACATGGACTTGACTCATTTTATCCAACAAGTTTCTCACACTCAAACAAAAATAACAGATTTAGCCATTGGATACGATAATTGGTGGTGCTTGTGTAAATTCTTATTAGATGCATTGAGCATCTTAAAAAATTTAAAATCGGTTCACTGCGATTTGAAAACCGAAAACATTTTAGTCTCAAATCCAAAGGATGGAAACCAACCAGTTTTTAAAGTTATTGATTTTTCATCTTCTTCCAAAATTGAAGATTTAACTGAACTTCCTGATATGACACTACAATTCACAGCACCGGAGCTCATATCAACTGATACTACTAATTTACCTAACTATAAAACTGATTTGTTTAGCGTTGGTATGGTTTTACTACACGCTGCTGTTGGCAAATTACCATATCAAGAATACTCATACGATCAGTATTATTTGATTAGACTAGTAAAGGAAATGAAATGTTTGGATGTTTTGAACAGAGAAGATTTGAACAAATTGAACGGCAACCCATTGGTTTTTCACCTAATCAAATTGATATTGGTTGATAGATGTGAACTATCAGATGCTATTAATTATTATAAAGAAGTTTTTTGAAACTAATAGCGAAGACATGGAAATTGAAATCTAGATATATATATCCACTTTTTTGGATTACTTATTTATTAGATTTATAAACTTTATATATTCCTTAATATGACCAACTAATAATAAATAAACAAAACCATCTTTGCATGTAAACAAAAAGATATAAAAAAGACAAAAAAAGGATAACACAATGGACAGTCGTGCGTGCGCCAACCTAAAAAGGCGGACAAATTTTCAATTATTAGTACGAATCTTATACCAATCGAGGTCTTATTAATTATTGACTTTGTTTGGATTGTAGACAAGACAAATACAAGTCATATTAGACTACAATACGCTCCCCAAGTCTAGCCACAAACTAGAGAGCTTATATTTAAAGTAGGCTCAAGACAACTCTATCATAATATCCAGAGTTATTTGGGTTTTATAACAACCATTTTCAATTGAATTATAGAATCCTCCCTCTCCTTACTCTCGAATTCTTTATAATTTTAGATCTGATAATAGATTGATTCGGGTATACTTGAAAAAAATTGATACTTAACAATAGAGTCAAATTATAAAGACATCCAACTACTACTGTTGGAAACCTACAAAAATTAAGAATAATATCAACTCATTAACACCAGACTGGTTAACTGATTCATAACATTATGTCGTCCGGAACGCCAACTAATCAGACCAATGCAAATAATAATAATAATATTAATATTAATAATAATAACAACAACAACAACCACTTTAACGGCGATCTCAGATTGAAGCAAGAGCCACTTAATCAGCATACACAGACTTCCATCACTACAACTGATCCACCAACAGATGGTAAAATATCTCCTTCTTCGCAAAGTGAGATAAACAACATCTTATCGGCACTCACAAACGTAGATTCGCTGATGGTGTCACCCCGTACCGCAATTAGCAATGAACCTATCAACATACCACACTTTCCAACTCAACTTCAGCATCCAGAACAACCAGTGGTTCAAACAGCTCAAACAACACCTATTCAAAAGCCAACGAAACCGATAATACCAACAAAGTCATCCGCAGTTACACAAGAAAGCGTATTAAGTTTGCAACATCCAATCTCAACACACGGAACAACATCCTCACACCCATCTTACTCAACTAACAACAGCAACAATAACGTGAAAAATGTAGAAGTTCCTAAAGCTGATCATATTCAAGCTTATGCTATGTTAGATTTTGATGATTTCACCTTTTACGTTCAAACAATGCAAATATTATTAGGTAGATTAGTGGAAGGTGATACAAGTTCCGAGGCATTAGATATTCATTTAGGCCAACAGAAGGCAATTTCAAGAAGGCATGCTAAAATTTTCTATAATTTTGGTAACCAGAGGTTTGAACTGTCAGTGATTGGAAGAAACGGTGCATTTGTTGATGATTTATTTGTCGAATACGGATTAACTTTACCATTAAAAGATAAGACAAGAATTCAAATTGGTGAAACCCACTTCAGATTTATTTTACCAAACGAAGAATCCATGCCAAACAGTAAAGGTGCCAAGGACAAGAAACACAATCCAATAAATCCTTCCGATGCTGTGAATTTGAAAACAGCGTTATACAGTAAGAACGGTGGTGGATCAGGTGGTTCAACAACGGCGAATTCAAGAGAAAGTTCAACTACTCCACAAAAGACAAAGTCTCAAAAGAAAGGTACAGCTACACCTGAAATTGAAAAACCAAAACCATCAGTTTCTCCTTCAAAAGCTATACCTAAACCAAAATCAATCTTACCACCAACACCACAAGCAACAATATCATCAATTGCTACCAAGACTTCAAAGAGCACAATAAAGAAATTATCTCCAACTCCTGTTCCAACAAAATCGCAAACGCCGCCTTTGAATAATGGTCCACAATTACATCAACCAGTCCTGAAAGTTGATAACGATTTCATTAGTGAATTAAGAGCTAATGCTGAAGCTTCTGTTGTTAAAAGAGAAGAGGCTGCCGCAGCAGCAGCAGCAGCAGCTTCTGCCGCAGCTTTAAGGAACGGCAAACCATCAAATATGTCCACAACAGCAACTAATCCGACAGTGAAAAAAGTCTCCCCACCTGTCAAACCTTCTGCAAGCGCTGTTATTGAAGGTATCAATTCACTAACGAACGTTACCGGTCTATCACAGGCTTATCAGACTGCATTAGCTAACCATCAACAGGCGCAAGCATTAGCTGGTATTACGATCACCCCTCAAATGAAGAAAGAGAAACCTAAGAAGCCAGTCAAACAAGCAAAGAAAGTTTATAAACCCGAAGAAATTCCTGAAGAGTATAGATCAAAACCTAACTTCAGTTATTCTACATTAATCACCGAGTGTTTGAAAGCAAAGGGCACAGAACGTGGTATGTCTTTATCTGAAATATATAAAGGTATTCAAGACTTGTATCCTTACTTCAAGTATGCACCTGATGGTTGGCAAAGTTCAGTGAGACATAATCTAAGCCTCAATAAATCTTTTAGAAAGATAAGTAAAGAGGGTAAAGGTTGGCTATGGGGTCTTGACGAAGAATATTTTGCTGAAAAGGAAAAAATAAAGCAGAAACAAATAGAGGTTGCCAATGTGAAAGCAATTCAATTACAACAACAAGCACCATTGTCTGGAACAACACCATTAGGATCAACCATGCAAATGGGAAACATACTTAGTAAACCATTACCAATGACAAACCAACCACCTAAACCAATCAATATTCCATTACCTCCAAGACAACTTCCAACAGCAACCCTAGCGACTTCATCGACACCTTCAGCTGCATCAAACAACTCTAAACTTTCAGGTGATACTAAGAAAGCTTTATCATATTTACAACAAGAACTTATTAGGCTTACAAAAGATCGTAAAATGTACGACAAGGAGACAACAACTCAAATTCTCACACAAGCTTTAGCAATGACCATCGCTCAGGTCAACCAGGCTGCTAAAAATGCAGGTATTCAAGGATCTCCTTTAGTTACTTTGATTGAGAAGAATCCATCACATATTACAAAAATTTTAACGGCTGCATTGAATGCAGCAACGTTACAAATTACAAAGAAGAAAGGTATTGCTTTGAATTCACCAATTAAAAGTGCTTCTGGTACTGCAACACCCGTTATATCAACACCTACAGGCTCACCTGCTCCATCCATACCACAAAAGTTCTCAAAACCACAACAACCACCGGGCATCCACACAACCACAACTATTGTCCCACCTCCACAAGCTCCACAACGCCCAACAAACCCATCATCCACGCCAATACAACCTCCAGCACAACAATCACTAACTCCTACAACGTCTCAGGTTCCTAAACCGATTACATCAAGTGCAACAATAAAACAGGTTCCAACTTCAACACCACCATCTCGACCAATAACATCGTCATTATCAACAAGTCTAAATCCAGCAGGAAGCATTAAAAAACCACAGTATTACGGCAAACCACCAGGATTAGCCAAACCAACTGCATACTCACCTCCTCAATCACATTCTCAACTATCACCAGAATCATCAAAAGTATCATCAATTGGAAAACAACCATCTCAGCAATTTGCTCATCCTACCCCTGCACCTCAACAACCACAACAACAACCAAGTACAGCTTTCTATAAATCGCAGAACTCCGGTACTCAACCACCAAGTTCTAAATTTACACAACCCACTCCAGCAGCAACAACACCAACCACACAAACAGCTCCACCGCCACCAGCATCATCACAAATCACTAAACCTGATAGCGCAAACACTCAACAAGCCACCCCTTCAACAGCTGGTACTGCTACAAACACACCATTGAAAACTACGAAAGATGATAAAAGAGCATTGGAGGACGATGACGATGACGAGTTCACAATGATGCTGGAAAGTTTGGAAAAACAGCATAGTTCAACAGATCAGGATGCTTCAAATAATGCCTCTGGTTCGGAAAGTAAGAAAGATGAAACCAGTACCACTGTGACTGTGCCTGTTGACAAGCCTAACCAAACGTCAGTTTCTGCCCCAGTTTCTGTTCCAGCGGC
This sequence comes from Ogataea salicorniae, assembly GCA_030557545.1. NCBI lineage: Eukaryota > Fungi > Ascomycota > Pichiomycetes > Pichiales > Pichiaceae > Ogataea > Ogataea salicorniae. Next base: position 242,850 of record JAKTPI010000007.1, on the reverse strand, counting down.
CTCTGTTCTTTCAGCTCCAGAAGTCCCTGCTACCACTATCACCAGTGGTCCTACTCTTCTCACAAATACAACCGATACTCCTTCTACTACAACTACAGTTACTGCCACCCCTAAAGTGGAATCAATTCCATTATCAACTCCTCGTACTAATAACGATGTTAGTACTGTTACTCCTGCTCCAACTTCCAGCGTTTCTGCCAATACTCCAGCTGTTTCTGCTGGCCAAACGAACAATAGCACTTCAGCTGGAAATTCTACAATGGATTCATTTTCAATTGACGAGCTCTTAGCTCAACACGCAAACCATTTAGAGACTGATGATAGCAAGAAGAGAAGTAGGGATCAAGTTGATGATGAGGTTGATACCGATGAGTTTGAAATGAACCTGAAACTGCCAAAGTTAGATTAATGGAAGTTCATCTGTCATGTTTTTTTTTCTTTGTTATTAACGAGAGTCTATTATGTTTTTTAATAGTTTTTAAATGTTTTTTTACAGCTCACACCCTTTGTATATTATATTTCTTACTATTATTAGTATTAGAATCTTGTGCTTTAGATAACTGTTTTCTCATAATTCCTTCCATTTTGTTTTATTACTTTCTCTATTCTCCCTTTGTGAGGAAAAAAAAAACAATGTTTTCCTTTTTTTTGTTTCCTTTCTTTCATACATAGTCACTGCCTATTAAATAATTTTTTAACTATAGGCATATATATATATAAATACGTATATACACCAAACTAATTAACTTTATGATCATTGAAACCCAGCCTTTTACCGTTTTTTATATACCGATTTGTTACTTTCCTTCTTTTTTTGACTAACTGTTGCGGCGTTTAATCTGGCCGCAAAGTGAGTGCCTCTAGTATAACCACAAGACATGTAATATACAAACTACATTGAACATGAGTACAGTTTTCTGTAACGGAGACGATATATTAAAACATGAAAGAGGAGAATAAGAAGAGAAAAAAAGAGGTAGGAGGAGGTCATATCTGATCAAAATGTAAAAAACACACACAAATCATATCAAACAATTAGAAAAACACAAATCAATAACAAACAAATCAAGAAGCATCGTACAAAGAAATAATACGATCAACTATATACACATATTTATCTATATTTACCAACTAGTACAACAAATCAAAAGCTCAACCTTTAACGTTATTGAAAGAACCTTCCTTTTCTTTAATTTCCCAGAATAATGGACCAACATCGTGGTTACCGTGGAACACCCATCCATCTTCAGTGACATGGAACAAGTTGATAGAACCACCAGAGTATGCATCTCTATGAGCAGCAGCTAAAATGGATCTTTTACCAAGATACAAAGCTTCTTCCACTGTCAAATCCCACTTGTAATTAGAATCCAAGACACCGTATGCAAATGTTTGACCAGAACCAACGCAGAATAAATCACCTTTCAATCTAGTTCCATCTGAATCAACATAATAAATAGTAGGACCTTCTTTAGGAGTATAACCACAAACCATGGTACCCATTGATAGACCCATACCTTTATAACTGTACACTAAATTACTCAAAATCTTTGAAGCTGCACACACTGAAATTCTTTCCTTGTGTCTTAATTCATGTAGTCTACATTGGGTACCTAACCACGTTTCCCAATATTGACAGTCAGCAGCACCACCAGCCATTGTACCCAACAACATCGGATTGATTTCAATAACTTTCTTAACTGTTTGAGAGGCAATCCAATTACCAGCGGTAGCTCTGGAATCAACAGCCACGATAATACCACCTTTAAATCTGAATGCTAAAGTGGTTGTACCGTGAGCAATCTTAATTTTACAATCTGGATTAGTTTCATCATCTGTATGTGCTCTTAGGAAATCAGTTGGTTGGGAAATCGGTGGAACTGTAATTGATGGTGCAAGATTGAGTAATGAGGGTTGGAATTGTTGATAGTCTGCTGTGGATTCCTCCAATTCGGACTGTAATTGTGACTTATGTTGAAATCTTGAGGATATTTCATTCATTGACATTATGAGTATATTCTATTCTATGATAATTATGGATGAATTGATGTGTTTTTAGTTAGATCAATACGGGCTTAATCCTTGTATCTTTCTTTACATCGCCTTCACTCCATTATCAATCAATCTCATTTTGCCACTGTATAATAAGCTCTCAGATCGTTCGAAAGAGCTGTGTAACAACATACAACACCCACACCCGTGCACACCAAACTAATTTACGAAGACGTGGCTGTGCAATATTTAAAATCTGCCCGAGACAGACTGACATCATTATTGACATAAGTGCAGGGTTCAAAAAAAAATCAAAACTCACGTGATTAGACGAGGGCTTTATACTCCTTGCACCTCTCAATTTTCCCCAAACTTTTCAAAATCTGAAAATTTTTTAGAATGGCTCTCCCTCTCTAATTCTGAGGGTTGTTACTACTGGTAATGCTGTGCAGATTGTTGTTTCCAATTAAAAGTGTTTACTATTTTTAATACTATACTGTTAATATCAAGATTTATAATCATCGATACCAGGTAGCGTACTTTAATTAATTTACATTATATATACAAAATGGTATGTTCCAATAGATATTCACAACAATCACAAGTACGGATAACGATAGAGGAAATGAACAGCGGAGAACATTAAATTAGATATTTAAAGACACCACCCTTCATAAGATCCAAGTGAAAAGAAATATTGAAAACCATGAATTAATTACGGCTGTACTATTGATATGATTATATTACAAATATTATCATGAAATTGCTATTAAGATTCTTAAGTCAAGTGAATGACATCATGTCCAATCTAAAGAAATGATCTTGCCAAACTGGGGACTTCGGACCTATGATCATTATATATGTAATATTCCAACAACATTACAAACTACTATAAGACTAAAAGATAGAACATTAAGTTTAGCAGGGTAGATTTACCAATTGAAAACAAAAGAATTAGAGGTGTAATAAACGTTAAAATCCATTTTGTTCATGATGTCATAATTCTTTATCAGAATACTTTATACTTGTGAAATAGGTTACATTAAACAATTGATTGTAAAAACATGAGAATACTAACAACAACTTTATTTGTAATTAAACAGTCTGGTCAAAACGTTATGAGAGATCTTAAGATCGAAAAGTTAGTTTTAAACATTTGTGTTGGTGAATCTGGTGACAGATTAACCAGAGCCTCAAAGGTTTTAGAACAATTATCTGGTCAAACTCCAGTCCACTCCAAGGCTAGATACACTGTCAGATCTTTTGGTATCAGAAGAAACGAAAAGATTGCTGTCCACGTTACCATCAGAGGTCCTAAGGCTGAAGAAATCTTAGAAAGAGGTTTAAAGGTCAAGGAATATCAATTAAGAGACAGAAACTTCTCTCAAACCGGTAACTTTGGTTTCGGTATCCAAGAACACATTGACTTAGGTATTAAGTACGACCCAGGTATCGGAATTTACGGTATGGACTTCTACGTTGTTATGGGTAGGGCTGGTGCCAGAGTTGCTAGAAGAAAGAGAGCTCAAGGTAAGATTGGTAAGCACCACAAGTGTTCCAAGACTGATACCATCAACTGGTTCAAGGCTAAGTACGATGCTGATGTCTTAAACAAATAAGTTCAACGTTGAAAGTTTATAAAAATTTATGCTTTTTTTATTTATTTTAATCGTTTGTTATATATCTTATTATTAATTAAAACTGTTTTTTTTCATAGGGTATTATCTTAAAAAAGACACACAGACGTTCATGTACCATCAGTAAAGTCGTATTGTTAGGTATCTTCTGAATAAATGTGTCTACATCTGACAATTTAAGCTCGAAAATGTGTAGTTGAACAAGGAACGTAAATTTCAATTCATGTAAAAATGGCTAATTATATATTAGTAGTTATGTATGACGAGGATATGCAAGTGGTTGAAAATGTAGATATAAAACCGTGAAAAAGGAACATAAAAATTAAGGAGTGGATGTCGTGAAAATAAACTTTTTGTTTTAGAAAAAAGAGCAAGCAAATGAAAAGGAATACAAATACAAATGATAATAGGACGGATTTCGAAAGCAACTGTATTAAAACTGTGGATCTTCAGCTTTATCCATTAACTCCAACTCCTTAGTGGCTGCATCAACACCAATATCCACTAATTCTTTGACTTTATCGGTCCATCTATCCTTGAGGAAATCATTCATTGGTTTGAAATCAACACATTTCCTCTTTCTTATAAAATTAACTTCATCGATTCTTCTCTTTTTGGATTCGATCGCTTGTGCTAATGAACTATCTTGTTGATTTAGTTGATCTAGATGTGATAACCATTTATTCTGATTTATTTTTGTTATGCCATCTGTTAGATCGGTAGCGTTGTTGGTGTTGGTGTTGGTGTTGGTGTTGGTGCTGGTGTTGTCGTTGCCATTATAATCGTTATCCGTTGAGTTCACGTTCAATGCAAGTGTTCTATGACGAAGTTGTGAGTATGTTAGCGCTGTTTTTAACTTATTCAAATCAGCATCTTGCAAATTCTGTTGTTGATGTTGATGTTGATGTTCTTGTTGTAAATCTTGTTGCTCTTGCGTAATGTTTTGTTCGGCCAATAAATTAGAGTAGTTTGATAAGTTGATACCACCGATACTCATGCCTGGCTGATAATCAGGAAATCTACCTTGAAAGTAGCTTATATTATCCAAGTCCTGGTAGTGAGATGCTATTTTGGGATGTAGTTTGGCCATGTTATAATGTGTCAACTCCTCTTGAATTAACTCATCCACCATAGTTAACAAGTCGTTTGATGGTTCAATATCAATGTATGGGAGGTAATCCAAAGCAAACAAAGGATCACACTCTTGATATGGTTCAGTTGATGGTTCAGATGGAGCTGTTGCCGTGGGTGACATTGAATATGAGGAGGATGAAAGCATTTTTGGTGATTCTTTGAATATGTCGTATATATTTATCTCTGGTTACTAAGCTAAGGAGTTTGACAACAGTATCTTAATGTACAGGTTTCAAACCAGCAGTGAAACAAATATATGATTTTGAAGAGGATGTATCTTGTTTGATCTTTAGCCAACAGTTTGAACTGTATTGAAAGATACTTTGGGTAAGAAGTAAATGGTGATAGATAAACTGAAACGAGATTTTGGGGGACTTTAGATGGATGAGGTTATGATGGTAAACAAATATGACATGATTGAAGAATAAAGAAAGCAAATTAAAATTGGGCCTTTAATGGGCACTAGCCACACGAGGCAATGCTGTCTTTCAACAATTTTTTTCCTGTGGCGGAGCACGCAATTTCGGAAATGAAAGCCCAAAGTGCTAGCCTTGTTTTTGAAGGATATTATTAGTACAAAGAATTACAATGCAGCTATATATTGATATATAAACATATATGATGCTAATGGAGCTCTCGTTTATAGACTTTGACCTCTTTGTAAGGAACTTCATACAGAACACTTCCCACTAAACAGATCAACACCAGCAAGATACCTGCTGTGGCGTAGATGGTGGCAACGACTCTAAAAGCTTCCACTTGAAAAACTTTATAGAATTCATTAAGCCCTAAACTGAATGCACAAACAGGGAAAGGGACAATCCAGTAAGCTTTGTTAAATTTAGGCAATCTCAAAACAGTCACTGTAGCCAATGCTAAGAATGTGAAAAAGAATCCAATTGAAATTAGAAACAATCCAAGGAATCCACTAACGTATTCAACCATAATACCAACCAATTCGGGATCTTTCACCATCTCAATCTCATAATCTTCCAAATATGATCTTAAATTAGTACCGTTCAACAAAATTCCCCAAATACCATGACCAATTAATCCAATTGGTGCAAACATTGCAAAAGTTAAAGGCTTAGGAGGCAACTTGAAAACCAGCATTTTCCAGAAAAATATCCCAATGAAACAACTACCAACAAACATGGAGTTTGCCCACAATAAATAGGTTAATAAAATTAACATCAACCTTATATTTTTCGAATATCCTTCAAAACTGGAACAAATCAAAGCACCACAAGATGCACAAACACTTAACGGTAAAATTGGCAACACCAACTGAGGATTTAATTGGTTTGATTCAAGTTTAGAAGTGGAAAAAATAATGAAGACTAAAACCCAACCAACAAGCAATGTCATCACAAAATTTATGAACCAAAAAATAAGTAATCCAACTTTAAAACTTTTGCCATAGTGAGTGGTAATCAAATGCATCATATTAATCATTGTACTAAATCCCATTGAATATGGACCTAAAAACACATTAAATTGGATCTCTGTTATTAGTTTCTTCCTAAAATCAGGAAAATATATCAGCTTCAAAATTAGAAATACGTTGACCATAATAAATAATAATAATGATATTCCCCACATGATCAATCCAAATATCCTAAACACTGCAACTTCGTAAGGGAATCCAAACAAAACACCAGAACATATTCCTGTTGACATGAACGCCACGTTCCAAAGCGGATGATAGTTCTCAATTATAACATCTTTAAATAACGATTGTGTCTCTGATGATGGTGCTGATGAATCTGACAGTTGCTTTTCGACATCTACGTCTGATAGTGGTGATTTTGGAGCTGGCGAGAGTATCGTTTCTGGCATGGCCTTGGGCATGTTATCTGTTTATATTTCTATTTTAAACGTAGGATAAATTCATCCAGTAAAAATATTGAATGAGATATTAACATATATTTATATGAACAGCCAATAAACCATTACCATCCTGATAATTGTAGATTATATATAGGTTTCTGACTCATAATTCTCTTTGAAAAATTTACAGGTTCTTCAAGGTCAACACTAAACGCTCTTTATTTTTTTACCCCCCCCCCCCGCGCACTTTTGCCGACCTGCGCCTAAAAACTTAGCACAATGGTCACGTGACACAAACATGTTATTACTACTGAACTGCTACTTCTAATATCGTAAATATCCGTGGTATAGTATTTCTAAATAAATAAATACACTGGCAATGCTATTAAAACAAATCATCGAAGTAATCAGTAGGATCATGATCGAACATCCTTCTTGGTTTCAGGCCAATACCACCATCAACACTCAATCCAAACCCATTATCCCCATTATTATACACACTGTTGTATTGTTCATCAATATTATTTATCATTTGTATCCGTATCAATTCTACTCTAGCCATGCTTTTGATGAACGGCATTATATCACATGAAAGTTTGATCAAAGATTGTCTTTCAAAAGATGAGCCTAGGTGTGTCTTGAGATAGTCTTGTTGATCGTAGTACCTTCTTATTCTGTGCCTTGTTCCGTTAGAAACCAATTTCGATGAATAGAATTCAATGATTCGATGTTTCTCTTCTAAATTAGGCAAATCTAACAAATAATCATAACTTGAAGGGATCTCTGACTGTGAATATTGAAGTTCATTTGATTTGTGATAAGCAGTTAGTTCACTGAGGTTGTCTCTGAACTTTTTTGCAGTTGATACTGAAGGTGCTAACGATTTCTTGACACAAACTATACCGTTGGCAAGTCGTTCAAAATTGTAACTTATAATCTGCAGCTGTAATAACCCTTCTCTTAAGTCCAATTCAGAGAGATCCTTCAAGATTTCATCATCAAACTTGAATCCCATATTTAATCCAACTAGATCCAAATATTCCATCATTGTTTCGTTAGCTGGCCTTTGGAATCTATAAACAGCAGATTCATTCAGAATATGTTCAGGAATTTTTGATATGTCATTGGTTGTAAACACCACTGGTCTATAAGAACAAGTCAAAAGTTCAACAACACCCACCCAAAAATCCTTATCCTCTTCATCATCAATCAAATCGACATCATCAAAAAGAATCAGTCCATTATCCTCATCACCATTTTTCACAATCTTTGTAGTTCCTATTTGCTTTAAGTGAAAAATTATATCCTTCTTAGCTCTAGATTGACTTGAATTCAATTCAAAAATATGACCATCTAACTGTTCCTTGATAACAGCATACAAAGCACTTGTTTTACCACAACCAGGTGGACCTTCAATGATCAAAGAAGGGACAAACTCTTCAAAGTTGCCAGTGGTATCATCTTCATATTCATCAGCTAAAAATCCGTCAAATTCATTAACTTGCTTAGTTTTTTTTTTCTTCTTTAGCATATCTGCGCGTTTAGTACAATCAACTCTTTTCAATTTGTAAAAAGCACCAGTAATCCATTCATAAACGTCATCTCTTACATGCTTTGGCTGCAAAATTTGATCATAGCGTTTCGGTCTAACAAGATCACACCATTGTGATCCCGTATCATTTTTATAGTGAGTTTCCAAAAACCTTAAAAATGTGGTGTCGTTTAAGTTGTCATATTTGGAACGGGCTATTTCGTTGATGGTAGCACCAACAAAATATGATGCTTCATATTTAGATGATCTTATTGGTGGATCTAATGATTTGTAAGTAGCTATCAGTAAATCATGTGATTCCATAGCCTCTATTGATTGATTTCCGGTTTGCCTATATTGTAAAGTCTTCTTTGTTAAATTGTCAAGTAAACTTGACTGATCGATTGATTCATATTTCAAATTATCTGATTTGTCATAAACCAAAAACTGGTCTTTTTTGAGAACAGGAGGTTCCATTATCGTGTTTTTGACTATCCGATTTGGCATCGCATTCATTATGTCGTCAATTGAATTAACCTTTTTCTGATTTGCTTTTGCTTTAACTTCATTGAAAAAGGATCCAACTACCCCTGTCATCATTTCTTTCTTGCGAGAAATTGGCTGAGGAGTCAAAGGCCGAATTGAGTCTAAATCAATAACCTCAGTAATGATCTTTTTAAGCTTAGTAGAATCAACTTTAAGTGTAACATTAAACACCTCTGATTTTAGTTTTGTAGATTTCATCTCAAATTTCCCTCCTCGTAGCAATGATAGAGCGTTTGCCTTTGGCTTTTGAAATTCTTTTGTAATCGTTTTGGATTCATAAGAATTCTCTATACATTGTTGCAGTTTTTCCGTTGGAAGTTTCAACGTCAGTTGGTGTAGATCAAATTTTGATTTTTTTGTTGGAAAATTCAATGTAAGTGCATGAAGATTGACTTGAGGCTTTTTCAAGAAGATTTGTGTGTTGTCAGACAGCAATGAGTTCAGTCTGGGAGTAAGGGTTGATTTGTCAGTTTTGAAAGATTGTATTTTCTGTTGTGGTTGCAATATAGATGATATGCTAACACCTTTAGGTTTATTAGCAATTGGAACAGGAGGAAGAGAAGGATCATTCAGTCCTGAGTTCAGTAGGGAAGTCTCTGGTGGAATGTTAGACTCTTTGACATATAAGTTGTGAGCTCTATCCGATACCGTTATTAATTCAGAATTTTCATGTTTTCTTTTCTTTGACATATCTTTGGATTTGATTGATTTGAATATTTCAGAGGGTGTCTTCTTGTCTTTCTTTGTAAGTTCTTGATCATGATCATCCAAAACTAAAGAGACAGACCCCATTATAAACATTTGAGCAAGATTGCTTTTTTTAATGTGGTATGGTTTTATAAAGAGACCAAGATCTATTTATCACTTGACCCTTAGAGATGAGTAGAAAGAAGTATAAAAGCAGGATCGTGTTTATCTTTAGACGTGGATCTAGAAACAGTGCTTCGCGTCGTACACGTCCTTTTCCTACTGGCGTCAAAAACAAGGCTGTGTTTATAAAGTTACACGATATTAATATTCTCGGAGGTACAAATCATGAGCACGTTCGTAGCAATCTTAGTCTTTGTCTCCGCTGCCGTTAAGAAAAAAATGCTGACGTCAGCCGTATTGTTTACATACTTAATTGCACAGCCCAAATGAGGTAAGCCTACAGCCGCTTTTCCTCTTTGGGCCTTTCTGGAATAAGCTTGAACCCTTTCAACTTAGTTAGGTGATCTCTGTCTTGAGAAGTTGAGACAGTTTATCTAGATGTTACCAGAATATTCTTGTTTTACCAATATATTTTTATATATGTTACACCGAAATTGTTAATCAATATACATCTATGGAAGTTTCCTCCAGTATATACCATTCAATGTCTGAACTGGCTTCAATCACCTCTTCGGTTTTGGAACCTACTTTGATTAAACCTACATCATATGACCCACCACACTACAATATACTTTCCAGGATAGTCTGGTACCTCACTTCAGCAGTGTTTATTATTTTGCGATTGACTTTACTAAATGCTACAAATCTGATTTATAGTCTCTTGTCTTACAGTTTTGAAGTCACTCTATCGTTCTCCACATTGATGGTGATAATGTTGGCAATTTCTGCCACTTCTTACTCTTTCATCAGGTACAAGTATTTGACCATCTACTCAAGATTACCCGAAGAGCCAAAGAGACAAGAACCATCAATGGACACTTTTATGGAAAGTTCCAGAGATGAAACTTCAGATCAACCTTCATTTTTCTTCTATGAATTTCTATCAGCCATTAAAATCTTTGGTTACTTAGAAACTCCAGTTTTTAATGAATTGACAAAGAGTATGCAGACCCAAAAGCTGGATGCAGGTGAAATGATATTTTTGGATGAAAATTCTGGGTTTACGATATGTGTTGAAGGTGAGATCGAAGTGTATTGTAAAACAGACGCTAATTCAAATGACCAAAATGTTTTCTCAAACGATAGCTCAAAAGATGCCGTTATAGTTGATGGAATTAGATACCAACTGCTCAATAAGATCAAGCGTGGTGCTCCATTATCATCCATGATCAGTATATTGCATTTACTGACCAGCTCGGATCAAATTGATACTCCACCAAACAAAAGTTTGAATCCAAGCAACTTATCCCTCCCTCCCGACAATTTTAGGTTAGATAACAACAGCCATCATCTTTTACACGATTCTCCTTTGGGAGTTGTTCCAACCCCTCTTCATAAGGACTCTATCAATACAAATAGTGAAGACAGCAAACGTTCACCATCACTAATAGCTATTCCAAAGGGAAACTGTGTAATTTCAATTATACCAAGAGAGGCATTCCATAGAGTCACAAGAAAATATCCAAAGACAAGTTCACATATTGTTCAAATGATCATGACCAAACTATACAAAGTCACTTTCCAAACATCTCACGATTACCTAGGTCTAACGCCAGATATAATGAAAACCGAGATCACTTTAAATGAAAGGGCCAATTATGAGTTGCCTTCTTACTTGCATGATGCCGTTACCCAATGTTTTACTACCAAAAAAGGGTCTTCTACTGTGAGTGGTGATCAAACCTCATCACTTTATTCACTAAACACAGGTTCTCTAAGGGGAATATCCAAATCAAGTGAACGTAGACAAAGAAGAGCATCTGTACATACATCATCAATGACTAGATCCTCATCTGCTACGACTAACAGATCACATCACTCCTCCCTCCATACAAAACGGAACAATGCTCAAAGTGCAACCACTAACCCAATAAGATTCATTGATTCTTTTAATTCTGATGCAGATGACAGTCTGAGTAACCTATCGGATGATATGGTTAATATTCCAATAGTTAGATCTAAACAGTCTAGAAACATGTATTGTGACTTCACTGGCATCCAATCATTTTCTGCACCATTATTACAAAGAGATCATTCTAAAGGTTCCAGACATTTTGTTTTGAATACGAGAAATTCATCAAACCCGGGAGATTTACTGTCCAACGTTCCTTTGTCTCGTAGAGATAAAGGATTATCAGCCAATGACAGAATTGAGGTTATGGATCGTACTTTCAGTGCTGGTGATGAGGAAACCGAAGATTCGTCGCTTCGTACCGCCTTGTCAGAAAACATTTGTCTGTTCCTTGGTATTAATAGGGATTCAATTGCACTTCCAGCTTCTTCGAGACTATCATTATTATCCTCAACGGTCAACTCACCAAGTATCTTGGGACTAACTGTTGTTACCAACATTTCTGAAGCAGTTGGAGGGACCAACAATATAACAACCAACTCAAGAAAGGTAAACCGTGTCCCATCATCCAAAATTAGAACTTTTTCCACCTCAAGTCAACATTCATTTGAAGATGAGTATATGAATGATGATACTTTCAGATCTGGATCTTTAGCTAGTCTTAACGACTTTGAATCTATCAAAACTAGCATAGCACACGAACTCAAATTGACTTGCTTGGCAAAGGGTACTAAATTGATTACTGCAAACGAAGAAACCCCTGGTATATATTACGTTATAGATGGTACTCTTGATGTGACCTACTTGAAAAACAGCACACTTGGCGACGACACTCTTAATCCTAAAGAGCCTTTAAATGAAAGCCAAGAAGTAGAAGAGGAATTTATCTACCAAGTGAAACCCGGTGGAGTTTCTGGTTATTTGGGTACAATGGTGGGCTCTAAGTCGTTTGTTAATGTTACCGTTTCCAGTGATGAAGCTACTATTGGATTCCTAACCAGAGAATTCTTTGAAGTTTTAATTGACAAATACCCTTATATACAATTAGCTACTTCTAAGAATTTACTAGGAGTTTTGGATAGAAAACTATTTTTGGCTGATTATTCAATGGAATGGGTTCACTCATCAGCGGGTCATTCATTGTATACCCAAGGAGATCCATCCAACGGTATTTACATAGTGTTGAACGGTAGATTCAGATCACTTTGCCATTTACCAGGTAAAAGGCCCAACAACGACATGGTCTCTGTTTCTACTGCCACCAAAGCTGCTACTATTTTAGCTGAACATGGTCAAGGTGAATCTTTAGGTGAAGTTGAAGTTCTAACAATGACAAAAAGATTATCAACAGTTGTTGCTATTAGAGACTCAGAATGTGCCCGTATTCCAAGAACACTGTTTGAAATGATTGCTTTGAGCAATCCATCGATTATGGTTAAAGTTTCAAGAATAGTTGCCAAGAGGGTCTCAAGAACCATGAATGATGACTATATTAATTATAGAAATCCAACTGTTGCTCCAATGATTAAAGACGAACCATTAATTGGAAGCGCAAACAACTATAGAACTATTACAATTTTACCAATAAAACATGGATTACCAGTTTATGAATTTGGTGAAAAGATATCCATTGCTTTTGAAAATGTTGGTAAGACAGTAAAAGTTCTGAACCAAGCTTCAACTCTAACGAGACTTGGCAAGCATGCATTTGATAAATTAGCCAAATTAAAGCAGAGTGGTTATTTCTCTGAATTAGAAGACAAATATGATATTGTGATTTATTTGGCAGATACACCTGTGAACTCCAATTGGACGAAGACTTGTATCCAACAGGGTGATTGTGTTTTATTACTTGCAGATGCAGGTAGTCCTCCAGATATCGGTGAATATGAAAGATTATTAGTTAAAAGTAGAAACACCGCAAGAACAGAGTTGATCTTATTACATTCTGAAAGATATGTAGAACCAGGCTCCACAAACAAATGGCTCAAGAATAGAATATGGGTGCATTCCCACCACCATATTCAAATGTTGATACCGCAAAACTCAACAAGAACACACGACGCTTCTGATTTTATTCCGCTTACTAGACAACAAACGGTTTTAGCAAACAAGATAATATCACAAACAACTGCTAAAATCAAGACAAGAATGGAAAACTTAGTGAGCAATAATGAATTTATTCAGGTTTTGAAACAAACTAAAGAGTCATTCCTGCCTAAGAGATACTATCATCCGATGCAAGAACACAAAGATGACTTTATGAGATTAGCTAGAATCCTTACTGGTCAGGCGATTGGTTTAGTTCTTGGTGGTGGTGGTGCAAGAGGTATTTCACATATTGGTGTCATTCGTGCTCTTGAAGCTAATGGTATAGCAGTTGATTTGATTGGCGGCACATCTATGGGTGCATTTGTGGGTGCTATATATGCTAGAGAATATGACATGGTTCCCGTGTATGGACGTGGAAAAAAATTTGCAGGTAGAATGTCATCCATGTGGAGATCGTTACTGGATCTAACGATCCCTATAACCTCATATATTACTGGCCATGAATTCAACAGAGGCATCTGGAAGGCTTTAGGGGATTCAAGAATTGAAGATTTTTGGATTAAATACTATGCCAACTCTACCAACATTACTGAATCTGTGATGGAAATACATACTAGTGGTTATGCATGGAGATATGTTCGTGCTTCAATGTCCTTAGCTACACTGTTGCCCCCATTACCGGATAATGGTAATATGTTACTTGATGGTGGTTACATCGACAACTTAACCGTGCAAGAAATGAAAAGACGTGGTGCACATTCCATCATTGCAGTCGATGTTGGATCCGCTAATGATAGAACGCCAATGGATTACGGAGATTCATTATCTGGTTTATGGGTTTTATTGAATAAGATCAATCCCTTTTCAAAGCATCCAAATGTTCCAAGTATGACTGACATTCAAATGAGATTAGCATACGTTGCGTCAGTTAATGCATTGGAACAAGCCAAAAATAGTGAAAATTGTATTTACTTAAGGCCTCCTATTGAGGGATATGGTACACTGGATTTTGCTAAGTTTGATGAGATTTATCAGGTCGGTAGCAATTATGCAAATTCTGTTTTCAAAAAAATGAAGGAGAAAGGGGAGTTGAATTTATTCTATTCGAGACGCAAGGAAGCTTATAGAGGAACTGTATTAAGAAGAAGAAACTCTATCTAATTCGAAGCAAAAACTGAAAAAAACACTATCTATAGATTTATGTAATTATATTTATTTATTGATTGATTCCACATTAATTAATTTCTACATTCATTTCTCTTATTATTTTTTTTTATAATTAACATTAAAATAATATACATCATATACTGTTTTCTTCTTATAAATAAGACTTAAAAAGGTTAAATGCGTCATAATGCTTTATAAGTTTGCACCATTCACTTTCATTACATTTTTCAAACGCTAGCAGCATCAGTAACCAAAATAACTGAATCACCTCTAACAAAAACCATCTCCGTTTTCTTAGTTTTTGACTTGATCTCACTCGATTCTTCATCCATGTAGAAAATGGTTTCAATAGCATCACTAAGCACCATATTACAATGTGAATCATAAGCCTATGTTGAAAGGTGTATGTGTCTCTCGGCATCAAAAAAATAACCTCGAGAAAAAATAAATGTTAGTATCTTTGCTGTATTGTAAAACTTGTGGTTTATTTAATCAGAAACTTGTAGTACCTAATATTTAAAGTAAACATACGTGTAATTTACCAACCATTTCTCTACTTCCTCTTAGTTTGACGTATATTTGTTCATCTAGACATAGTTTTATTAGATCTAGTGGTTCACTTGATGAAACGGCAGCTGATGATTCACTCATTTTCGAAGGAATGCTCTCTTAATCTGATGTTTTGTAGCTTCGACTGGTATCCTTGGTAGTGATATTTTGTACTTCTGATCACTTCTTATCTGTATATACTAGGCATGAACTATTACTGGCGATAGGGTGGTAAATGACCAACTGGCAAACAAACCTTCGGAGCATTGCACTCAATTTGACCACTACAATTCGAAATTTTTGGAGGTTTGTTTTGTTTTGAGTGGCTGGTAATGATAGGGCTGGGAATACGTGGCTGGTGAAATGAAATTTTAATCAAATACAGAATCAATTAAGCAAATCATTTGGTCTAAAGAAATGTTAAACGTTTTACTTATACGAATACCAAAAGCAACAAAAACAGATCAGTCATAGTTCTAGAAAGCTTTGGATGAATATTTAGCACTTACTGCAATTCAAAATTACAATGCCTTCCACTACTGCAGAATCAATCTCAGACGATGGCGAACAGCTAAACTTCCACTGTTTAGGAGGAGGTAATGAAGTTGGTAGATCATGTCACATTGTCGAATATAAAGGAAAGGTTGTTATGCTTGATGCTGGTGTTCATCCAGCCTTCTCTGGTGCAGAATCTTTACCCTATTATGATGATTTTGATATGTCTAGAGTTGATGTTTTGTTAATAAGTCATTTCCATTTAGATCATGCTGCCTCATTGCCATACGTCATGCAACATACAAGTTTTAAAGGTAGAGTGTTTATGACGTATCCTACTAAAGCTATTTACAAATGGCTATTGAATGATTTTGTTAGAGTTACTAGTATAACGGACAGCGGTGCTGCTGATGAAAACACAAATAGTTTTTTGTATACTGATGAAGATTTAAATGAATCCTTAGATAGAATTGAAACCATCGATTATCACTCTACTATAGAAGTTGATGGAATAAGATTTACCGCGTATCACGCAGGACATGTTCTTGGTGCTGCCATGTTTTTTGTTGAATTAGGAGGTTTAAAGTTCCTATTCACTGGTGATTATTCAAGAGAAGAAGATAGACATTTGAGTTCTGCTGAATTACCTCCTTCCAGGCCTGACTTGTTGATTACTGAAGCTACATTTGGTACAGCAACACATGTTCCAAGAGTTGAAAGAGAATCAAAACTTACAACAGTGATTCACTCTACTATTCAACAGGGTGGTAGATGTTTATTACCTGTTTTTGCATTAGGTAGAGCTCAAGAGATTTTGTTGATTTTGGACGAGTACTGGCAAAACAACAAAGAATTGCAGAGTGTACCGATATTCTATGCCTCGGATTTAGCTAAAAAATGTATGGCAGTCTACCAAAGATACGTTAATATGATGAATGACAGTATAAGAAAGAAATTCACAGAAACAAACACAAACCCATTCCATTTCAAATACATCAAAAACATAACCAACATCGATAAAATGGACGATTTACACCCATCAGTTATGATTGCTTCACCAGGTATGCTACAAAATGGTATATCACGTAAAGTTCTCGAAAAATGGTGTCCAGACCCTAGAAACTCGTTGATCATGACAGGTTATTCGGTTGAGGGTACCATGGCAAAGACAATTATGACAGAACCGACTGAAATTCCATCAATTACAAACCCAGATATAATGATTCCTAGAAAAATGAACGTTGAAGAAATTTCATTTGCCGCACATGTTGATTACGAACAAAACTCCAAATTTATTGAACTTGTTAACCCAAAGACAATTGTGCTTGTTCATGGTGAATCGAATCCAATGGGTAGATTGAAATCTGCACTGCTATCTAAATATCAAAAATTCAAAAATACTGAGGATGAAGTCAAAGTGTATACTCCAAGAAACGGTACCAACTTACCATTGAAGTTCAAAGGTGTGAAGGTCGCCAAGGTTTTGGGTCAACTAACCACAGAATTACCTCAACCAGGTGATACAGTGAACGGTGTTTTAGTTCAAAAGAACTTTGATTTGAATTTGTTGAAAGTGGAAGATCTCAGGGAATTTTCAGGATTGACTACAACAATAGTCAGACAAAGACAAACGCTAAGATGTGATGCTAACAAACACTTAGTCCACTGGCAACTTTCGCAAATGTTTGGGTTTGTGAAGGTTCTCATTGACGAACAGGACGAGTACGTTGTTGAAGTCATGGGTACCATTAAAGTAACTTTACAACATGATATCGGCACTGTGACCGTTGAATGGAACTCTGGTCTAGTTGATGACACAATTGCCGATTCTGTCATTGCGATTTTAATGAGCTGTGATTGTTCTCCTGCTTCAGTGAAGCTTTCATCAAAGAGCTGTGGGCACACCACCCATGCCCATGAAACTGCTGAAGAAGAACCTGCTGTGAAAACAGAGGACGGAACAGACATTGCCGTCCCTATCAAACAAGAAGCAATTGAAGATTTGATTGACAATTTCCAATCGGAATACTCCCCAGAAGCTAGATTGGCTCGTATTTCTAAGTTATTCAAAGTTCAATTTGGAGATTCTTTCAAACATTCACCAGAAGAGAAGTTCGGATTAGTGACAGTTGGTAAGCATGAGGCCAAAATTGATTATGAAACTTTCAAGGTTACTTGTGCCTCTGGTGCTTTGAGAGGTAGAGTTGAAGGTGTTTTAGCTAGATCTTTGGATTTAGTGGCTCCATTATCATACGACTAGGCATAATTATAGATAAATGTATATAAAGATTTTACGTGTAATTTTAGTTTTTCATAAACAGTATATTAATATTCATAAATGAAATGTTTTGTCGTTGTTATCAGTCGAGAATAAATAAATAAGTATATACAGAAAAGAGCTCTATATTATATGTATGCCCCATAAGAATACCATAAAGTAAATTATTATAGGAAAACAAAGGTCAGAATAGAGGTAATTGAACAAGAATAAAACAATTGATTGGATATCAATCAAGCTAAATTGAAGTCAGCAAATTCAAAGATATTTTTATCAACCCAGTCACAACCTGTGTCACTAGAAGGACTCAAACCCACTAAATCATTTTCATCAAAGATAACATTAAAGTCCATTTCATTGAGAGCAGTATTGGCACCATTGACAGTGTTATTATCAGTGCAGTTGTTTGTAGAGATGGAAGTAAAAGGAGCAGATGAAGCATTCAGCATTGGAGTACTCGACGAATTTGTAGTCGTAGTCAAAGATGTATCCCTTTCAATTTTGTTTTGAGTACCAAGCCGGGAAGTAGATGGGTCTTGGTTCAAGGCTTCACCTGCTGAAGTTATTGTACTCCTTGTAGCAGATGTTAACGATGGAGAGCTTGAGCGGTATAAATCATTATAGGAATTATGTGATCTTGGCGGTAATGCATTTATTGATATCTCTTTAGACGGAGGAGTAATTGCACGTAATGGGGTATTGTCGGAGGATGGCTGGTGTGATTCAGGAAGACTCATTTGAACTTTTCTGTATAGCTTCGGAGAAACTTTCATTAGAGTTTCTTTGATGTGTTGGATAAGCTTTGAAGATAATGCCCAATGCCTAGAAATTTGAAATATACCGCTTAATTCCAACTTGATGTACTCGGTGTAAACATCCAACTCTTCATTCGAAACGCTGTCTTTCAATATAGAGCGATTAGCTCCACCGTCATTAACTGCTTGTAAAGATGATTCAACCCAAGAATAAGCGCTCAAATGCACCAAACAAGAAAATGCCAAAGAACAAGCATAAAATGGTGTTCTTTGAAAAATCTTTGCGGGATTGGTATCAATCAATAATTTAACAACAGCAGATGCAGAATCGATAGTTCTTCTAGTTTCAATAATTTGTCTAGCATCCATATGCTCTCTCTCAATATCTTGACAATCATCATCAGGATTGGTGTCACCCATACATCTGGGATGTTTAGAAACATTAGGTCTCCATAAATATGAGAACGGTCTATGAGTGAAAATCTTTGCATATGCAACAAGGGTAATAGATTGATGGACCCCTTCATTAACAACACCTCTTCTGTCGACCAAATAAGGTGCATTATAATTATCTGGGTTCTCGATTCTCATATCCCAGTTACCAATAGCGGCTTTCATATGCACCAAGTAATGTGTTGTTTCTTTGCTTTCTTGAATAGCCAAATTCAACTTGATCGCATCGTTGACCAGCTTACAACATTCAGCTCTACTCTTGTAATCAAACACTTTAGCCGGAATACTTTTAGGATATAAAGTTAAAATGTTTGTGGTAGCAAGAGCTGATACTGTACAACCAGATGAAGTTCCACTTAGTGTATCAAAGAAGTAAACTTCCCAAAGCGCCCTACGAGCAACATCTCTCAATAATGAATCGCTAACATTTGCAAGTCTTGGGGCAGTTAGTAGTTTACTAACAACATCGTTTTCTTTGGCATCCACATCAGAGGGAGTGTGCATTAGATTAACACCATTTTTAACGTTGCTATTAGGGCTATCTGTAATGTATCCATTAACATCCATAAACAAAGAGGGGAGGTCATTTTGATCAATCATATTTAGATTTAATTCAAGTGCTAACGCAACAACTGTTTCTCTCAAAGAAACCGATAAATTATGTAAGGATGATATATGCGCCACCATGGAGATCATTAACAACGTTTGTAAGGTAACAAAATCTTTTCCAACTTGTCTAGAATAATCCAAAATATTGTTGATCATGAAATTAACTGTTTCAACATCTCTTGAATATATTGAAGATGATTGTCCATCTCCAATTAATTTCATTGATAATAGTAAGTCGTATTTATGTGGTATTGCTTCTAAATAGTCATCAATATGCTCCCTTTGCGGCATGAATGGATGTTGGTTGTGAAAGTGTGAATAATATTTATTTATGACTGATTCGACGTTTATGCTTTTAACTAAAAATGGAGTCATGTAATAATCATTTGGAGATTTCAAATGTTTAGAATCAAATATTAGATCTATTGCCTGTGGTTTTTCCTTTGAAGCATTGAATTTTGGATGAAATTCAATGTCGTCGTTGGTTGTCTTTTTCTTAACTTGAAGTCCTGTTAAACATTGGGGTAAGTTATTAAAATTTTCTGGATTTAAACATTGTTTTTCACATGAATGTTGGGCTGTCATTTCAGGATGATTGTTTTTAACACAGGGTAGTATAAAACTGTCAGCATCGTTTGCGTATCCTTGAGTTTCAGTGGCTTTGATGCGAGGGGTGTTTGAAGATGGTGATACTACGGTTGAGGTGCTTGACGGAAGAGCTACGGATTCAGAGGATTCTTGTTCTGGGTTCAACTTTTGTTTCTTACTGATACCCTTTTTTCTAGAACCACCTCTATGACTTTTGACATATTCACACTCTTTACCTGCCTTCTGGCACCTTAGACAAACGGGTTCTGTACCATCGCATTTGAGATGTTTTGACCTACATCCTAGGCATGCTCTTGAAACATGCTTCGTTGATTTTTCTTTCTTCTCACTTGTAGAGGAGCTCATGTTGTATGCCATTTCTGATAGTAGAGTCTATTTCAAAATTTGAAATTGCAGCTTTACTATTGGATTGATTATCAAGTTTGGCTGGATTTGAGAAAGAATATATTTTGTAGGTTCGGTTGAAGTTCAAAAAGGAGCTTGATAAAGGTTCTTTCAAATAAATTGCTAGCCAACCTGAGATAAGTAAGTAGTCTCCTTAATCCTGGATCTAATAGACAATGATAATAACAGTTGATTGGCCTTTGTTTGGTTCGTTTGTATTATGTATTTCAACTGTACAAAGCAAAATCAATACGATCATGTAAATAGGAACAATTGTCTATAGTCGTCGGGGTTTGCATACATGGCTAATTTTAAGTGGCTAATGTTTTAACACCAAACCCCGATGTGGCTAGAGGATTTGTAAATTGTAACACCCGTGCACGCCATATTATTACCACTACGTAACACAGCCGTAATTTGTTAAGTTACATAGAAGATGATTTGAGTATTTATCAGTTGAAATGATAATATTCA
This sequence comes from Ogataea salicorniae, assembly GCA_030557545.1. Taxonomy (NCBI): domain Eukaryota; kingdom Fungi; phylum Ascomycota; class Pichiomycetes; order Pichiales; family Pichiaceae; genus Ogataea; species Ogataea salicorniae. The sequence continues at coordinate 221,633 of JAKTPI010000007.1, read as the reverse complement.
AAGAAAAACAAAAGTTTGCTTTCGAATGTGTCATTGATATCAAATCCTTACATCTTATAATTGAATGCTACCCAATGACAAAGAACATCATTATAGATAACGGGACGTACTCATTGAAATTTGGATCCACAGCCGATACAAAACCAACACATGTACCTAACTGTGTAGTGAGAACAAACGACAAAAGAATATATTTGGGAGAATCGTTAACGTCAGGGACTCCATTCCCTGATCCAACAAATCTAATAATTAAAAGACCTATTGAAAATGGACAATTGACACAATGGTCTTTAGAGAAACAGATATGGGATAATGCATTCATCAGCAACAAATCTCACGGTGATTTAGATGATGATTATTTACTTGATAGTAATTTGATATACTCTGAAACGCCAATAACGTTATCAAAGTTTCAAAATAATACAGATCAAGTCCTTTTCGAAGAATATGGGATATCGTCATTATATAGATGTTCATCTGGTTCCTTAGTTCCCTGGATTACTAAATCAACCCAAAAGGAAGATGACGCAGAGAAAGATAGTCGACCATACAGTGATTTCCAATTAGTGATTGATTCAGGTTTTGATTCCACCTGGATTATTCCAATGATTTATGGTTTGCCATATTATAATGCTATTAAGAGAGTTCCAATGGCAGGTAAATTTCTAAACGGGTACCTAAGAGAAGTTATTTCCTTTAGACATTATAACGTTATGGATGAACTTTTATTAGTCAATGACATTAAAGAAAAAACTTGCTTTGTTACATTAGATTACGACAAAGAATTGAAAAAAATTGAAAAATTGAAAAACTCCAGAAAGATAAACGATGATATCTCAATCAATTATATTCTACCTGATCATAAGACAAGTAACGTTGGATACACTTTATCAAACGATTCATCACCATCACAGGATAATAAGTTTATCCATCAAGAGAGTCAAATATTGAAGTTGTGCGATGAGCGGTTCTCTATTCCTGAAGTACTATTCCATCCTGAACTATCGGGTGTGAATAAATCAGGTATTATTAGAACCATCCAAGAAAGTTTGAAACTATGTCCAGAGTTGATTAGACCGTTGTTAGTTGCCAATATGGCTGTTCTTGGGGGTACTTTCAATATGCATGGATACATTGATAGAATATCGAACGATTTGAAGAAAGTTATTCCTATTGATAACGAAGTTATGATATTTGATTACAAGGAAATAATTGAAAATGATGATAAAAACGGCCGGATTGATTATAGTGAAGTTGGATGGTTTGCCGGTAAGTGTTTTTTCGAAAAGGATGGTTTTAAGAAAGTCTGTGTCAGTAAAGAAGAGTACCATGAGTTCGGTGCTGAATATACCCAAGAGAAATTTGGTTATAAAATGTAAATTAATCAATCAAATTTTGATGAATAGATATAGGAAAAGTGTATTTTATATAAATAAATTCAGAAACAAACAGTGAAGAATAAAAAAATGACAAAACAGAAGTAAAAATTAAAAGAGTCTAATAACTAAGGGTAAATAGAAGTAAAAAGCATTGATAAGAAAGCTGTGGTTCTTTCAAAAGATAAGTATATCTATACAGTTTAAATGAACGGAAAAAAAAAATTGAAAAAAGAAGAAAAATAAAAAATAAAAAATTAGAGAAAAAAATTGCAAACATTATTGTCAACTAAAAACAGAAACATACAGAAACAACGAGCAGGCATGAAACAACAAAGAACGTTGACCAAACAATAGCATGGTGCCATAAAGGTGCATTGGCATACCTACTGATCATTAAGCAAATAGCAATTCCGGATAACATTAAACTAACGATCAAACAACCAAATCCAAAACAAACGATCAATATCAACTGATTTGAATTCTTGAAACTTGGATCCTTTGATTCTCCTAAAATGGAAAAGATGACACCGAGACCAATACCAGTAGTGAAAAATGATAGGACCAAACAAGTTAAATAAATAAACGATAATATTTTATCGTGATTCAATTGTTCGATCAATTCATTTGGTTTATTAGTTCCATGGATAAATGATTGTTGTCTTTCACGATACTGACCATATTCTAAATCTTTGGTCATTGTTGTTGGGTCAACGTTTTCATATGGGTATGGGTTAGGTAATTTACCATTTCTAACAGCGTTTGTCCTGTTATTGAATTCAACATTACCATTACCATTGTGGTCACTTAGATCTGTATCGGTATCCGAATTAAGCACTTGTGGAATTTCACCGTTAATCAACGAGTGATAAAAATGACTTTTGTGAGATGATTTCAACAATGGATCGTTTGAACCGTCACTTTCATTTAATGTGTCTGCTGGAGATGAAGACAATGAACTTTTTTTGTAAAATCTATTGACTTTATCAGATATCTTGTTTGAAATTGTTAAGATTGAATCAATTCTATCTGGGGTTAAGAAACCAAAACCAAACAAGTTACCAAAGAACGTATTATTATTTGAATTATAATAATCATCATTTTCGTCATCATCACCATAATAGAATCCTTGGTTATCTTCTTGGTCTGAACCATCGTCGAATTCATTCCAATATCTTTTGTTCTGTTGCAATTCCAATTGTCTTTGTTGTTGAATCAGTGATGCTTCATTTTTATTTAATAGAATGCCTCCTTCACCAGTGGAGGATGGTTGGTTTGCTTTGTTGTTGCTTCTTGAAGAAATCGATATTCTTTCATTTTGATCATCTTTTGAGATTGATGGTAACTTTCTGATATCTTTATTTTGGAGATCATCAAACCATGGCGCAATATACCCTAAAATCAAGTCATCTGATACTCTTTCGGCAAAATATTTAACTAGTAAATAGTTATTGATTGAGAAGTTCAAATGATCAACTTTATAAACTAAATGTGAATCTATTAAAGATTGAACATTAGTTGGTAATGTCTTCAAAGGGGAGTCGTAACGAATTTCCAAGATGGAATGTGGGAATTGAATAGCACCAAAATTGTCTTTACTGGTCCAATTAAATGATAAATCTTTAGGTGTGTTCAATTTTGAAGATTGAATACCACTATCTAAAGTTATAAAACATTCAATCTTGAATTTAGAAGGATCGTCTTGACCATCGTTATTCAAGCTAATAAATCTTGTTCTATTGTACATTAATTTGACTAGTGGTTTAACTTTCTTGTCAATACACCAATCCAACGCTAGTTGGGCCATTTTTGGATTGCCCATAGAACCTGATTGCTTCCATTTCTTAACAACTTGGGTTTTCAATTCTCTTGAACTCAATTTGGTGCTGTTATTGAACAATGAATCAATTATACCATCATCAACTGTAGCCATTGAAAATTGTCTTAAACCACCAATTGGAGCAATCAATAAAGGTGTGTTCAACTTCGTTGATGTATGTGTAATAGTGACTTGACCAATCATATCACCAGACAATGTATCATCAATTGATGAATGAGAAAACAACCCTTTTGTTGAGGAGATTATTGGATCATCAAGGTTGTTTAACCATAGTGAAACAACTTTTGTATGTGGTTTGAAAGTGTTATCATCCTCACTGTCATAATTGTCTTCTTCTGTATTATGTTCAAAAGATGGTCCCTTTGGTTTATTGTGTGAAATTGATGAATCTGCTGATGCGTCGTTATTTTGCTTCATTAGATCGACCGATGATTTAGTAGTTTTCAATTGGACTGTTGGTAACGATGAAGGTTTGAATACTTGTTGCTGTTGTTGTTCTTGAATCTTTTGAAGTTCTTGTTGTTGTTGTTCATCTTCATCGATTAAACCAGTATCATCCGATATCAGTTTGAACTCACTCAATAATAGGAATCTGATCTCGTCCAAGTTGTCTTTATGGACCCAAAATCTTTGAACCATTGGACCCTTTTTATGAGAGACCAGATCAAATGTAGTTGCCTTTGAATAGATGAATTTGTTTGATGAAGATGCATAGTCGCTTCGTAAAGCAGGTAGAGTTAAAGAATCCAAAGTGGCAATGGACTGTTGTCTTTCTCTGATGGATGGGTCTTGTTGCTGTTGGTAGCGTTGCTGTCTAGCAGCTATTGTTGAAGCGTTTGCTTCACCGTTGATATTGCAATAATTGCTTATAACGTCAAACATTAAAGTTAGTTCCAGAGCAGCATCATTTAGATATAGATTGACAAATGAATCAGGGTTATCGTTCAAACATTCTATTGTAATCTTATCAACAAGTTCTCTTTTATATTGATACTCACTATACTTGATAAATTTTTTAAACAATTTTCTAATAGCGATTTTCTGTAATAAAATAAATCTTGATAAACTTTGTAATTCTTGTGATAAACTTTCAAGCTCTTTTTGAATATTAGCCAGCTTCCTACTCTTTAATCTTTGATGCATAGAACTAGGAGCAGTTAAAGACGTTGAATCATTTATAAATATGTTCAATTGCTTTTTTGTCGAGAGTATTCTTCTTGAAATTTCACCATACTTGGAGTTGACGAACAAAGAGACAAATTCAATTTGTTCCTTGAACGATTTATATAGTTGTTTCAACAGCTTTTTTTGTAGTTTTTCTAGAAATGAAGTGTCTTCCGTTTCAGCTGTTGATACAGTCACATCTGTTTCGTTTGATGATTGTGAAGACAAAAAGGTTGACTTCTTTGACTGAAACTCGCTCGTAGCTCTTTTAATTTTTTGCTTCAAGAGATTATAATCTATATTATAATTTCTCCATTTTGAAATAGATCTATCGTTCAATTCGGAGCCGAATTTCATAATTTTAATGAAGTTATAGGTGTTGCTGGATTATTATAAGGATTGTGTATTGATTTGGTTAAGATAAATGAACAAAATAAAGATAGAACTTGTGATAAACGAACAAAGCAACCAATTTTGATTGACTCGGTTGTCCTTTTTTTTTTTTTGTTCTTCTGATCGTGTGTGCCGCAGAGGAACCTTTTTATTGCAGGAGGAGATAAAAAAAAATTGACAGCAAAAAACAATATTTTGACTGATTTGATTGATTTGGTGTGGAACAAAGAATCAAACTGGAAGGAAAGAATGGTCAAATTATATGTATATATATTATATGGATAGCTTGCAATTGTTTGCCATAAATTAAATGGTTGATTAAAATGATAGGATTTGAATTGGAACTGTGAATAAAGTATGACGGGTCTAAATAGATACCTCAAATATCGCTTACAACAGAGAAAAAGAGACTCTTTTTTTTTTACCAAAAGTTTTATATATCAATAATAGCGTGTGAAAGGTTGGACGGTGAGAAGTCAAATAAATCAGAGGATATATGGTGTATATATATGTAGGATCAATAACTAATAACTACAAGTGTTTTTATGAACAGTTTATACATACATATACGTCTTGGTGCAAAAAAAAAAAGTGATTTGTGTGATGCCGAATTAAGCCACCTAACTTGATGCGGCGCATGTGAGTTTTAACTAATAAAGGAATAGAGGGATGATGAAGTATTGCTTGCTGATTAAAAAAAGGGTTAAACTCCTAGTTGAAATGGGTATTTTAATATATATAGAATTTCCAATAGCAACCAAGTATTTTCAACGTTTACTGTTTATTATATGTATCAGTTATGATACCTTTTATAAAAGAACACCGGCCAAACACCTTCAATGGAGAAGGGATCCTTTTCTTAACCTCCTAAAAAAGCTACTTTCGAAAACATAATTTGTCCCCCCCCCCCACTCCCTGACGCATTCATGAACAGCATAGTACAAGCCACTCTGCCTCATACATCCCCATGTGTTGTTCCGATTTGGAAACTACTCGGTAGACAAATCTTCAGCCGATACTCATGCCAGCCACGCGTGCCCATAAAGCACTAGCCACATATCAGAAAACACACACGTGGGTCTTATCCGTTGCTCATCCCAATAGATCCTCCCTTATTTTGAAAACAAAAAAGGACAAGGTTAGATTGTACTGACAATGAATTGATTGATTGATCGAGTTGGATATTTATTATATATAAACTTGAGATATTTTTATTGCAAAATATCAGCGGAATCTCCTCAGGTATAGTAGACTCTTGTTGTATTGTGCTACTAGTCTTCTCTTGGAACCGCTATTATCTTTTTTCTAAGCAGTCTCTAGGCAGAAGTGAATCATCAATTTATCAATCATGCTTAAAATATGTTAAGTAAGTTGAAAAGTGTAGACAAAAATGTTAGGTTTTAACCTTTTATAGATTGTTTATATACCACATTTGAACATATATATGGTATGTATATGTAATGTAGCGTTAAAGAGAGGAGCATTATCGTAATATATTACTGGTTTCCCATTTAATTGATACAGGCTTTCACTTGTTCAATATCAATTATCTTGGGGCTAATTGATATTTTGTCAAGAGTCATTTCAAGTGACCCCCCATTTGAAAGAGTCGCCATACCGCAATTGCCCACTAAACTAGCCTATTAGACGTTTTGATGACCAATTAACGGGTCTTCAAAGTACACCTAGTGTATTCATTGTATACAACCTTTTTTGTTTTCAAAGAATCTAGAAAACTTCTACAGAAATCAATTCGGTACCAACTATAACTTTCCCTTAATTAAAAACAGCTCTCGCTTTCTCATCCTCCCGATCGGTCCCTCCCTTCAACTCGCTTGCTTCAAATTAATACTGCAGTGATCCATCTTTGAGCTCCATTTCATTTCTATATGAGACTATTCTTTTTCTGTTTACCTTTTCTATCCTAGCATAAAACAAAAGATGAGGATACACGGTGACCCGAGTCATTCAAAATCACATTTCAAAGGCCGTGTGCTCCCTCCCAGCAAGTTTTTAAAGTTTGTAAATTGACAAATTTCTAACTTATTACAGGAACTAGCATTGTGTGGCTAGTGTTTCAAAAATAATAGAACACTATGTAATAATTGTGTTTATTTTTATAAACAATAGCATGCACTGAGAAGAGCTTAGAGTGTTTGGGATCTACTCTACTCTATTTTTTTTTTTAAGATCTAAAAGGTATATTGGTATATTACCATCACTGGAAATCTTTAAATGGTTGTAACACGGGTATAAAAAATGCTGTTTTGAGACCAACTGTTATGATATTGCATTGCACCAGTTTATTGTGACTCTATCTAAATAATGTGCATTATATTTACTATTTACTGAATGCGTAATTTTGAAGGATAGCTAGCATTACTGAATTGAATTGTAGGATCTCTTTTTGTATTTGTTTGTTCAGTTAACCACTCAGGTCACTTTGTTTCTTTTTTTTTTTTTTTTTTGGGGGGGGGGGGGATCCACATCGGCGTTTAATTAAAACGTTTTAGAGTATAATTTAACTTATACAGAGATAGACTTAAAAAAAATTCATTAGAAAATATAGATTCTAAATCACAGTTTATACAATAAAAACAGAGGTAAGCTCAACTCTCAACTGATTTGATCGAAAGATACATGTTATTGTTTGTAAAGATATATGAGGTTGGGGGAGGTCCTCGCTTCCTCCAGATTCTGCACCCTGGCTATCTAATCTTTTAATCAAATTGCCATTTTTTTTTGTAAGATACAAAGAGCAAGATTACTCAGATTTATTATCTCCTTCTCTTGTATGATTCTTTCTAAACTAAGAACACAATAATGCTGCATGTCCAGCAAAATTGAGTTGTATATTACGTGCAAGGCAACTTTTTGGCGGTTTTTTAACTAAATGATATTCTGCGTCGATCGACGTAGGTCGATATGTAAATGAGATGAGTTTGGCTTATCAATTCCCCGAGATAGAAGACAATTGGTTTCTTGTTGCCCTTCTATTATAAGATCGGTAAAAATGATAAATGATACTTCTGAGGGAATAATTTTATTAGTTTTTCATTTCAAAAGTAAGAAAACACGAAAAAATCGACTACCGACAATCGGATAGACCCCCCCCCCCCCGTGTTTTGTTTACGATATATCACCTATTAATATGTTTGAAAAATGAACATTTTCGAAAATTTGACCTATCGTAATCAAAAATAGAATAATCAATCAAAGAAAAGAAAACTATAAAGCGAGTCATTTAATATCAAATATTATAAAGTCATAATGGTACGCTATCAAGTTTCTTTCAAGTTTCATTCGACTGATGAGGATTCCACAGGTTAGCTAAAAACACAGGTCCACATATATTATAGGTTTTTTAAGATGGTTTACAAAGTTCCAATCTACAAACCACAAGTTGTCAGTGATATGAATTACCTTCCAGTTAACCGATCCAATAACAATTTACAGCAGCAGCAGCATCATCATCATCATGAACTACCACCGCATCAAAGGCATAACATCTCCACGTTGATGAAACAAAGGCCTATGTCAAGTACAATCAGAACATCCCAGCAAGGTTCCCCTAATACAAGCAGTGATAGATTAAACAAGAAAGGTAACAAATTATCAAATGAGTCTTTACTAAATGAATTTTCCAATATGATTGATGAATTTGATATTGAGGATCAGTTTGTGGAAATGAATGGTTTAATTTCAGACAGTATGGAACGTTTCCACGATCTTGATAAACATAATTTCAATCAAGGACAACACTCCACACGTTCTTCAATGAATTTTAGTAAATGTAGCGATAATAGTTTAGATGATTGGGAAGCAGAATTGTCTAAAAAATATGAACTGATTGATGATGAAGAACAAGATTTTGGTACCGAAGCTGTTGAGTTACTATTCAATAGAAAAGATGAAGGTTTAGACCTGGAAAATGGTATAGACTTGAACCATGAGAATGAGAACGAAAAGGGGGGTAATAGCTCACCAAACGAAAGTGCAATTCTTTTTGAAGGGTTCTCTGGGACTTTTGAGGATGACGATTTAGCTAGCCATTCTAATTTTAGCTCCCCCTATCGTGATCAAAGTACACCAATTAGGCATAATACTGGAAATGAAGCAGTGGCTAATACCATCATTAGTCCAATCTCTATTAAAGAAAAATATGGAAATGGTAGCGATGATGATGAAGATGGACACTCATTAGCTGAAATATACGAGGATATTTCATTGGCTTTGAGTGTTCGTGATGAGCTGCTAGTTAAGGCAGTGATGAAGGAGATGGAAAAATCGTTATTACCAAAAATCAAAAAGTTGGAACAAGATTCAATAAAGTATGATTTATTGAAAAAGATCCATAAATTACCAAGTGTTTCTGAAATGAGTCAATTCAACAAGGATCAATTACAACGTCACACAACCAAAGACTATAATGTCGAACTGTTTAATAAGAATGATATTATTAATCAATTCCAGAATTTGGATATTAATAAAGATTTCTTTGTTAAAGAAATTGAAGTTAATAAAGAAAATAAAGAAAATTTAAATGAGCAGTCAAATCTTGAGAAAATTGAAGTTAAGCAAAAGAGAAAAGATTACAACGATAACAAGGAAATTCCAATTCAAACTCCAGCTGTTGAATCTCAAAAAAGGAAAAAAAGACAAGTTAAATCACAACCATATTACAATGGGAAATGTCAAAATTACAATTCACATAGAAAACTCAATATCATCGAGGAGACAACAGAAGAATCCATTGACAAAACTGAAAATTCTAACGATATCCAATCCAATCCAAAAATTGGCATAAAACCCACACTTGAAACTATGCCCACAAAATATAACTTTTCCTCGCCATTACCATTAATTGATTCTCTGATTGAAGAAAAAGAAGTTGAGACAAACACTACACCACCACCAGTGAAAACTACCACCCTCCCAACAAGCATAGTTAGTCTTTCGACTAATTACAATAGATTGCATGATTCTAGAACTATTGAAAGTGTATCAACGATTGAGTTAATTTCAATGAAGGATAGACTCAAGAAGGGGAAATTCACCGATATTAACAAAATTAGTAAATTGGTACTTAAATTTGAACAATGTCATAGTTATAATAGTTCAGAATGCGTTAAAAAACTGACCAATAAATCATTATTGGAAGTAATTGAAATGGAACTAATAGCAAGAGGTGGTACAGTCAATGGTTAACAAAAGGGAAACTCATTTTATTTATCTACAGACATGCACGCATGTATGCATGTGTTTAGCGTCTACTTTCTTTCTAGCAAAATAAATCCCTATTCTTTTTTTTCAACGTACATAGTAAAAAGAGATAAGCAGTAGTTAAGAAAGAAAAACAAATAACAGGAATATAAATATATAGAATCTTATTATACAAAAAAAACACACGTTCCTTTTTTTTCTTCTTCTCATTATCTTCCTCTCTTTAATAACTCCTTTATTCCTTCTTTGTCTTCTTCTTCTTTGGTTCGTCACCTTCTTCATCACTAACATCACTCATTGCATCAGAATCAAATTCTTCAGCAACATCAGAACCGTCACTATCACCGTCTTCATCATTGAAATCCTCATCTGGTGACTCATCATCATCAGCAGATCCCATATCCAAGTCAGAGTCACCACCGTCTGAATCAGCCATGGCAGATGCCAGCATTTCTTGTGCAACTTTTTCATCGTTTCTAACTTTCAAGTTCTTGTTCTTGAAGAACGTTTCTAATAAATTTTGTTCGCCTCTATCCATGTTACCGAAATTGTGTGATCCACCACCTGATCTTAAATTGATCTCCATGTCAAAAGTTCTTGAAGCACCGGTTCCTGAGCCGATTCTCGAGAAGACAATGTTTGAGATTTCAGAGTATGGAATTAAAACTGTTGGTTTCGTAACAAACAATAAACATTTCTCTAATGGATATAATTGACCTTCGTTTGCCTTTAATGAACATGAGATACAAACGAATGAATCCTTGGATAAGAAAGAACCCGGTAAAACAACCCTTCTTTCAGTGAACCCTTTGAAAATGTTAGACATCACCAAGTAAGTATTTGATGAATATGTCTTGTTTAATTTTCCCTTGTATTTTTCTTCGTATTCTGCATCGTCTATGTTTAATTCAACTTCAGTTTCTTCTTGTGAGTTAAATTGTAAAGTCAAGAACGAGTATCTTGTTTGACCTTGTCTTAGTGGAGGATCCACTTGTAATATCATCAAATGATGTAGTTGATCTTGTTTTGGTAAAGCAAAGATTCTTTGAATGTGCTGGTATTGAATCTTGTAATCATATGTCTTACCTCTCAATCTCAAGAAGTCATCATACATGTCAATATCGTAACGACCTCTTGGCGTCAAGAATAAGACTTCACTGAATGAAACAATAGCTTCGCCAGCAACTTGACCAATATCTGCCTTTTCTTTCAATTGGTCGTAGAAGACTTGAGCGACTGACTTGGCAGGTTCCTTTTCTTCGCCTTCTTTTTCCTCTTCACCTTCAGCAACTTCAGCGTCCGGTTCTTCAACTGTACCTGGAACATATAATTTAACTTCAACTAATTCATCACCAGTAATTTCGGTTTCCTTGTTGGCCGCAGCAATGTCCAATTCAACAGAGACTTCATTTCTTGCACTCATATTTGAATTAGAAATTGAGGTGTATGGAATTTCAAATGCTGGTCTGTTGTTAACGTTGAAAACTAACTCGTTTCTGGCCAATTGGGTTTTACCCCAGTTCCAACCTCTTAAAAAATGTTCTCTAGCTTCCAGTTGGATGTTGAAATTTCTTTGTAATTCGTTCTTTAAACCGTTTAAGTCTTGTTGATCAAACCCGTCAAGCATAACAACACCTCTATTCTTGGTATCAATTCTCAATTCCCAACCTCTTGAACCTCTTGACCAATGGGCACTGGAAAGTTCATCACTAGGTAATAGGAATGGAGTTGATTTGGTGGTTGAACCAGGGACAGATTGTGCTTTCCAACCTAAACCTGAATCGGCAATTCTCATTCTACCGGACAGTTTGGATTGGTTTAGATAGATCTTTTCGTATTCCGTAGACATTTTAAGTGTGCTTTGTATATATGTATCCTGTATGGTCTCCAATTGTATCTAGTTTACCTACCCATTATACACTTATTTTGCACCACCACCAGTAGTGAAATCAACCTTTCTTTTAAGTAAATCAATTTCGTGTCATGGCGTCATCCTTGTGAAAAAATAGAATATAATCTTTTGGATGGTTATATAATTGATAATGTAATTATTGACAAAGTTACCCTGACCTCAAATAGTTTTAATTCCCAATTCGGCAGTTTTACTTCAAAAGTCGTCGTCGAGAGTTTAGTGAAGCAAAGAGAGCGAGCACACGTAAAGAAAGAATGACTTTAAAGGTGTCATTTCTAGAATGAAGGTACTTTTTTGTCTACCTAGTTATTTAGATTGGTTCAATCACAAATTATAACAGCATATATACACAATGTCTGCCGAAGGTGAAGAAGAACTTTTAGATTACTCCGATTCCGAAGAGATCAACGTCGCCCCATCCACAGTCACTGAAGCTGAAGAAACCAAAGCTGAAGAAACTGACAAGAAAGGTTCTTACGTTGGTATTCACACCACCGGTTTCAGAGACTTTTTATTGAAGCCAGAATTGTTAAGAGCAATTGCTGACTGTGGTTTTGAACATCCTTCAGAAGGTTAGTATCCTCAATTCAATCTGTATAACATTTTTGCAGACAATAATCAAGTGGAAAATAAAAACATGACTAATTATACCAACATTATGAAAAAAACATATCAAGAAAAGTGCCATATAATAGTCCTTGATGTCAATTTCAATCCAATCATGATACATATTATGACAAATATCCCCTGTTTTCTTATATTTGTCCCCTCCCTCCCCCGCCATAAACTTTCAAGTGGAACCTGATCTTTCTTTAAAGAGATAACAATCAATCGTTCGAATCAGAACTGATCTGATGTCCATTTGAAAGGTGAAAAATTGCATTTCCAAAACCTCCACACCTTCTGTTTTTGGAATTTACTATGATAGTTATTTGAGTTTACATCAGTAACTATTTTAAAGTATCGGTTCCAATTCAACGATTGAAACTCATGAAATCCAATGGTGGATACTCTTTCAGAGTGTTCTGTTTTTATTCTCTTTTGTATTTCTCCTTTTCTTTTTGTGTGAGTGTTATTTTGCAACCATTTTTTGATTGTGTTTGCTGTTTATCTATCTTTCATTGTCATTGATTAATGTTTGATTGTTTGGATAGTATAATGTACCAAAAAGCTGAACCCCCTCTGGTTGAAGTACTTTTGGAGAATTTCACTTTTGTGAGGATGAGCATTTCTATCGGGATCAAATTTATTCTTTGATCATAAGAATGGATAATTGATTCAAGAATAGAACTTCAAACCTAGAATACTGGAGTCTGTTTCACCACAAACAATTCATTTATCAGATACTACAATATTATTATGGATGGACTTCATTCTAATTTTGCACAACACAATACCTAAAAATAGATCATGTTTTTATTTCAACTTGTATTGTCTCAATATTTCTTTTTATCAACACTTTCGTGGGACCCAAAAAGTCATAACTAACACCACTTTATTAACTTAATTTTTACAGTCCAACAAGCTTGTATTCCACAATCCATCTTAGGTAATGACGTTTTATGTCAAGCTAAGTCTGGTTTAGGTAAGACTGCTGTTTTCGTTTTATCAACCTTACAACAATTGGACCCAATTCCAGGTGAAATTTCCACTGTTGTTGTTTGTCACACAAGAGAATTAGCTTACCAAATCAAGAATGAATACGCTAGATTCTCCAAGTACATGCCAGAAGTTAAGACCGAAGTCTTCTACGGTGGTGTTCAAATCTCCCAAGATATTGAAAAGTTAAAGAACAAGGATACCTGCCCACACATTGTTGTTGGTACTCCAGGTAGATTAAACGCCTTGGTCAGAGACAAGCACATTAGATTAGGTAACGTTAAGAACTTCGTTATTGATGAATGTGATCAAGTCCTAGAAACAGTTGGTAAGTATAAAAACTTTAAACTTTTGCGATACTTTATTTCGTTTTGTTCAACACTCTTCCTTTGATCGAATACTAACCTCAAAAATTCTTAATAATAATATAGACATGAGAAGAGATATCCAAGAAGTTTTCAGAGCCACTCCATTCCAAAAGCAAGTTATGATGTTCTCTGCTACTTTATCTCAAGAAATTAGACCAATCTGTAAGAAGTTTATGAAAAACCCTCTTGAGATTTACGTTGATGATGAAAAGAAATTAACTTTACACGGTTTACAACAATACTACATCAAGTTACCAGAAGAAAAGAAGAATGTTAAATTAGCTGAATTATTAGATTCCTTAGAATTCAACCAAGTCATCATCTTTGTTAAGTCAACCAAGAGAGCCACTGCTTTAAACAAATTGTTATGTGACTCTAACTTCCCATCTATTGTTGTGCACTCTGGTATTCCACAAGAAGAAAGAATTGCCAGATATAAGCTATTCAAGGAATACAACAAGCGTATCTGTGTCTCAACTGATGTTTTCGGTAGAGGTATTGATATTGAAAGAATCAACTTGGCTATTAACTATGATTTACCAAACGAAGCTGATCAATACTTACACAGAGTTGGTAGAGCTGGTAGATTCGGTACCAAGGGTTTATCCGTTTCTTTCGTCTCTAACGATAAGGATGAAGAAATTTTAACTAAGATTCAAGAAAGATTTGATGTTAAGATCCAAGACTTCCCAGAAGAAGGTGTTGATCCATCTACTTACATGAACACCTAATTGTCATTTTCCAATGATTTTGTTTCTCAATTCTGTAAGTTTTCTTTTATCGTTACAGTTACTCTATAAGTGCTTATTTTATGTTTATTGTGTGTATTTTGTGTTTTTTTTTTCTGGCTAAAAAAGTATATAATACGTAGTCATGTTTTTGTTTCGATATATATTATCTTCAGGTACCTTCCATATAAAGAAAAGTTATACTCCTTTGATTATTGAAAACTTTAAAACGGTTCATTAAAATAATCAATGTATTAAAACGATTGAACAATTAGAATGTGATTAATAAACAAGTACATAAATATGTCACAAACAAATAACATGTGGATGAGATGTCACACACCAACATATTGCTGGTATATATATACATTTATGGTGCACCAAAAAATGGGATAGAACAAGGGTATTAAAAAAAGTGTGACTAGCAAAAAGTGTATAATTAAGAAACAAATTTTGAGAAATAAAGTGAGCAGATAAATAATAATGTTCGTTATTAACTTTAAGCCCATAGGCCTAATAGTGCCATTAATCCAGCACCTATGCACATCACAAAATAAGCCCAAAGCATTCTCTTCAAGCCATCTGGTCCCTTAAATTCGTCACCAAACAAAAACTCGTGAGCCATGAGTTCAATTAACCCAGTATAAACCAAAATACCAGCACTAACAGAATCAAAAACACCGTTTGTGATCAATGCAACTCTAGACCCATCAACGTAGGATGATTTCACCCCTAAACCAATGGCAATGGCAATAGGTGTGCAAAGTGCATAACCTGTAGCCAAAAACCACGGTGTAGACCACTTGTTAACAGGCCAGTCAATCAATGCAATACGACTACCTAATCCTAACCCTTCGAATAGTTGATGGAAAACAACGACAACGTAAAGTGTTGGGAATTCAGAACCTGAGACGGCAAGTGTAAGACCAACGAAAATTGAATGGAAAATGATACCGAATTCTAGGATTAGAACGTTCATTAATTGAGTCATGAATGATAGCGTTGCGGGGATAGCTTTTGTTGTTGAACTTAATAACGATACTGAAGATTCCAAGTCATCAGGTGTGGTAATTGTTTCATTGTTCTTATGATTATTGTTGCTGTGCATTTGTGAACGTGAGTGTGGTTGAGTCTTAACGATTGAGTCCTCTAATGCAAGGATATGAACGTGTTTGTCTTGCAATGAAACGACATCCAGTTCTATATCAT
Organism: Ogataea salicorniae; assembly: GCA_030557545.1. NCBI lineage: Eukaryota > Fungi > Ascomycota > Pichiomycetes > Pichiales > Pichiaceae > Ogataea > Ogataea salicorniae. Next base: position 205,821 of record JAKTPI010000007.1, on the reverse strand, counting down.
CTGTTGGTGTTAATGGTGATGAAGGATCCTGTTGTAGTTTACTATTTGGTTCGTTGTTCAACTTGGATTTCTTAACAAATATGTCAGAATCACCAAAATGTGAATGTGAATGTTGCTGATGGTTGTCGTTGTGGGGATCTGATTCATTCAAATGTGCAATTTTATTTTCAATGTATCTATAAGCAATCAGTTCAGCAAAAAACATCAACATTAAAGTTATTAAACAAATAGCAAATGCAAATGGGTAGTTGGTGAATGGGTGACCGAGACATTCAGAGCCTAGGTATTCGGAAGCTGGACTTAATAAATGGATCAACGATGTGGCTACTATAACTCCTGAACCAAAAAACTTTGCAATGAAAAAGCACCAGGAAGGTAATCTAACAAATGAGGAACGGGATGAAACCACTGGGAAAAAAGAACCAAAAGCAGATGCCACTAAAAGGACAAACACGGATGATATTCTGGCGCCCCAATGTAATCCATCATATTCGTTTTCGGATGCACATGTATCTTCTCTTGAAAAGAGTTCAACTAAGGAATATATGGAGGATTTCGACATGAATTGTTGTATATGACTATGTAAATTATATGAAACAAAATAAAACGTTTGCTCTATAATAAGACTGGTTTTCTGAAAAACTATAATGTTTTGATTGAAAAAAAGCGTGTAAAATTGTTTTTCTTGTTGGAGATGCAACGAATGATTAATAAAGAGACCAAAAGTTGCCGAAAATCTCAAGAAAACAATAAAAAAAATCAAAAAAAAGTCAAATTAAACCTTAGAAAAATATATTTATTGAAAAGAATGGGGGTGATTCAACTATCTATACTAATGGCAATACAGTGTTTATCTATCTACAACTAAAACTAATGCAAAATAATTAACTTTTTTTTTCTGTATTCTGCAACCATTCACCGATGAACATCATCAGAGATGAGAAACATGCATAAAAAAGGAGGAAAGAAGCATCAGCGAAAGAAACTAAAAAGAAAAGGCTTAAAATTTTGGTTGCACGGTGATGGTTACATGGCTGTGCAATACTGTTTCAATATTTTTTAGTTGTTTCTACCGAAATTGAGAGTTGAGTCGGACTATTATATTAGGCACTAAATATTAATTATTAATTATATAGGTATATAGGTTAGCGTATTATGTATGCTATGGAATGTAAATAAAAATAAAGATCTATATGCTATATACCAAACTATTTATCAGTAGGAATAATAATTGATGCATCCTCATCACTGGAATTACCTTCAGAGTCAAACGATTCATCTGAGTCACCAACAGCAACATCTTGGTCATCCTCTTCAGAGTCTGAATCAAACTGATCAGCTGCCTTATTACGGTCAATCAAAGATGGGCCTTCATTTGGTAATCCAGTAAGCTCTCTTTGGACACCCAGTTGTTTTCTCTTTTCAGATTTTGGTGATTTAGGTGATGATACTAGGGAAAACACCGGACGATGATGGGGAGGTGCTTTAAAGGTGTTTTCACCTTCATCATTCTTTTCCGTCTCTTGTTCTTCATCGCCATTTCCATAGTCATCATCATCTGTCACTGGGGAACAAATAACTTGTTTAGGGTCACTTTTCAAGAATCCTCTCATCTTTCTTTCAAACTTCTTCCTACTCGAAAATTCGTCTTCTTCATTATTGGAAGGATCTGGAATTAAATCACTTTGGTTCTTTTCAAGATCAGTAGATGAAAAAGGCGGTTCATCGAAATCGGATGAATGGCTAGTTTCTGATTTTTTCAGTCCCATATAACCTGCTGCTTTTGAATAGAAAGAGGGTTTCTTACCACTGCCGGAAGAGCCAGATATATTGGCCTTGGACAAGTTGGCGGTGGATTTCTTTTGGTTCACCTTGTATCTACCAACGATTTCACCATCTTCATCTTCAATAATAATATTATCATCGATTCTATAACCATGGTACTTTTTGGATCTGACTTCTCCCTGAGCTTTCGTGGCTGGTTTTCTTTTTGAAACCAAGAAAAGTTTCTTGCTTGCATTAGTCTTGTTAACTAAAGTATCGACTGTTTCTTCAGGATTGTTTTTAGCCAATTCAGGATTATGATGGAAATCGTTAGTAGATTCGGAATGTGCAAGATTTTCAACCCTCTTCGTTAATGATTCAAGACTATGAATAGATTTACTATCTCCAGAAATTGATCTTCCTGGAGAAGATGAATCATTTTCAAGATTTTTTGAAGAGACAGTATGTAAGATTTCACCGTATTGATCTTCAATGATCAACTGTGAACCGTCACCGTAACCATAGGAAGGAATACGTAACTCACCAGTCTCATCCAACTGAGGTTGTAAAACTCTAGAATCGATTGAATAGTTACCTTGCAAATCTCTGCTACCGTTAGAAGTAATCTTGATTAATGGTGCCATTTGATATTGATCTGGTAACGGAGGTGTTTCATCGGCAGAATTCTTACTAGCATCGATTGATGATGAATCATTTTGAACTTCGACTTTAGCTTGTTTATCAGATGATGAAATTTCGGTTTCGTCGCTAGCAGGAGTATTTTTACCTAAATCCAAAGTTTCTGAAACAGGTGGAACCTTTCTAACATCTCCTTTCTTCTTGTTTTGTCTTTGTAACTTACGCTTTTGTCTTCTATTCTTCATACCACCAGCAGGTCTAACTGTATGATAATTATCACCAAACTCATCAATTGTGTTTGTTCTTGACAAATCGATTGGTTTACTGTTATTACCAGCGCTGGTAGCAGTTAATCTATTGGTGTCAACACTAGTCATATCACTTGGAGCCATAGTATCAATTCTCTTAATTGAAAAAGAAGTATTTGTTCTATCTAATTTAGGTAATCTTGAAGTCCATCCACCACCCTCGGTTTCAACTCTAGTTAAAGTCATTGTAAACGTCATAGTTTGCAAGTGACGACCTAAAGTCAGAACAGCAACTGATGAACCATGAACAATGATAGATGTTAAGACTAAAAAGCAAACAACTGGCCAGATGACTCTTATCAACTGATAGTAATGTTCAGAATTTGGATATTCATAAGTTGGGCCATGTTCAGCACCAACAACATGTGCTTCAATATCACCAACGGCAAGAATAGCTGCAAAAACGGCACCAACACCAATTGGACCAAAATGGCCAACAAACAAAGCTTCCTTCCAGTTCTTGATATCGGGATTGAGTGGCTTGATTGCCAAGACAGCAGGTATTCTTCTTAAAGTTAAAACAACAAGGGCGATACAAACCAACCTCCACCAGTCTAAACCTAATTCTTTGTTGTTGAATTGTTCCCATGGGATAATAGAACCAAAGTAAACAAAGTAGGCTAAATTCAAAATCAAATCAATAACTGTAGAAACATGAGTTTCTTCAGTCTTCTGGGTAAACCAGCCATCCCACGAAAATGCGGCACCTGCGGCAAATGATGTTAAAAGATCATCAATACCTAAAATGGAACCGAAACCAGCACATAACAATGCCAACATGACGTAGAATGCTAAGAATGATTCTCTATCAATTAAATCTTTTTCTTCAGCAAATCTAATGGCTTTTCTAGTAGAATAACCCAAAATCACACCAAACACGGCACCAAAGACACATTCGTATAAAACAGTAACAGGTATCCAATGTTCGGCAATTTCACGAGCATTACTATGTGACAAGATGATCTCAACGGATAGATAAACAAATGGAACAGAAATACCATCGTTACAAGCAGATTCAGCACTCAACAAATTTCTCAAATGAGCTGGAACCCTTTTGGCAAACTTACCTTTACCAACAACGGCTTGTGCCAAAACAGGATCAGTGGCGGTAACACAGGCACTGATTAGCAAACCATGTCCGTAAGTTAATCCAGGAATAATAGCCCAAATAAATAATCCGATGACCAACCAACCGAAAGTCATAACAGGTAACAATAAGAGTAAAACACCTTTCCAATGTTTCCAAATGTATTTTTTTGGTAATTCGACTGAAACCGCAACGATTTCAATACATAACAATACTCTACTAATTTCTAGAGTGATGTATTTTTCATTCCCCCATGAACTTGGCACAAACCATTCTAAACAATGAGGGCCAACTATTAATCCAAAGATAGAGGCAACGGTAGCTTCACCAATGTATAACCGTTCTTTAATAAATAATGAACATAATGAAAAAATAGTTGAGAAAACAGCGATCACAGCATAAGCAACGTGAGCTTTATCGGGATTTATATGATCCCAAACCATAATCAACTATTTTAGATTATAATTTTTTGCTTCTTTGAATTGAATTAATATGATATATATATATGTTGTATCTTATATTTGTTATATTTTTGTCACTTAGTGCTGTTCAGATATAAATTGGAATATTATGGGATTGATATCTTTGACAAGTATACAAAAATTATATTTATTCTTGGATGTATTATGGGATGTTTATAAATTCATCACTTGACTTTGGAATATGACTTCTATTAATTCGTCAAAACTTGTTTTTACAACTTTGATATCACTAATGTATATAAAAAATGAACAAAGAACAAGCCAGCCAAGATATAAGCTATTGATTATCTTGAAAGTGAAAAAATAATCAGGAAATAGTAGGTATCAGTTGTTCTTTATGGCCCTTTAATGGAGGAATAGAAAGGAAAAGAGGCGTTCTAACGACAAAAAGAGAACAATTATATATCTACATATATACATTCAAAAGTTTGTCTATTTGTCTTTAGTGAACTGAAAATGCGGAAACTTTCCTTTCAGTGGCTGGTGAACGGAGACAAAAGAAAACACACCGCACTATATGCGCCACATTGCCTTCCTCTCGTTTATTCCTTTGTATCCTCTATTATCCTTAAACATATGGACTCTGTATGTTTGCTACACAACAGTTTGTTATGTTGTTTAAGTATACACCAGTTTCAACCGTTATTTCTTGTTGATAAACATATATTCATATTGAATATCATCCTGTCCCCAACCAGTCAAATCAGCGCCTGCATACAAAAGTGATGCTTTCTTTTTCTCTTCTTGGCTTCTTGTTGATTGTTGCAAAATTTCAGCGTCAGCCAACATACGAAGACGGAAAAAAAAGACTGTATTTCTTGGTTACTTTGTGGCGTAGCATGAGGGTTGCACGACTTTAAAGGAAGCGACGGTAAACTGAAAACGGATTCAAATTAGATCTATCTTTGTAACCATGCTGCTTGCTATTGCTGCTGCTTCTTTACTAGCTGACTCTAAGAGAAATTAAATAGAAAAATTATTAGAAATTCTTACAAATATTGAATGAATAGGTGAGGATTTTAAAATAAAATAAAAAATTGATACAACGAAGTAGTTTATAAATAATAATAATAAGAAGAAACAAAAAGTTTGGAGAAAAGAGGATCTGAAGTGAAACTGTAATCATATGCTAACATCAAAACATGTGTGGAGAGTAATTAAGAAGTGAAGCGAATATGTATAAAAGAGGAACGAGAGGAGAGATCATCTATTCATTCCTTCAGAGTAAATTAGGACCATTGTAAACACCACTAAATTGTTGTGGTTGTTGTTGCATTTGTTGTGCAAATGGGTTAAAACCAGTAGCTTGCCCTTGTAACTGTTGTGGTTGGACTTGGTCGCCAAAACTGGTGAATTGTTGTTGTTGTTGTTGAGATTGTTGTTGAGGTTGAGCAACATTTGAATTTCCATTCAAGTTCATTCCAGTAAATTGATTCGTCATCTGTGGTTGTTGTTGTGGCCGATTAGAAAACAAATTGAATCCAGTTGACTGATTAGCTAGAGCAAACTGTTGTTGCTGTTGCTGCTGCTTTTGTTGTTGTAACAACATCAGTTTTTGTTGTTGCAGATCCTGATCTGCTTTCAGCTTCAAATGTAATTCATATTGTTCTCTTTGAGTTTCAGGGAAAACAGGAATAGTTGGTAAAAGTTCTAATCCACCAGCAGTTGGTTGAGGGACAAGTGGTTGTTGATGACTGGAACCGTTATTGGTATTCATATTAGTTGAGATTGGTTCTGCTGACCTGAATGGATTCGTGCCTGTTGCAGTAGGTAATAACTTTTGCTGTTGTGCTGGTTGTTGAGATTCAAAAGTGAAAGGGGTGGTGGTTGAGTTTTCGCTAAATCTTGAACTACCAAATGGATTTGTTGATCCAGTCATATTGTTTGTAGCAGCAACGGGATTGCCGTTAGCAGATGCGTCATTCAATGCAAATGGATTGGCGGAAACGGTCCTGTTCAAATTACCCCTTAATGATGGAACTGAAGCTTGTCTCATTGGTAATTGGGAAGAAGAAGCGACACCAAATGGGTTGTTGCTTCCAGTCATTTGTTGTTGGACAACCGGAGATTGGGTAGATTGTGAACCAAATCCATCAAATCCTGCACCAGTAAACATTGGCTGCTGTTGTTGTTGTGAGGTTTGGAGTTGTTGTTGTTGTTGTTGTTGTTGTTGTTGTTGTTGTTGTTGTTGTTGTTGTTGTTGTTGTTGAAGAGGTATTCCAGTGAATTGGTTGTTTAATACTTGTTGAGGCTGAGGAATGTACTGTTGAACAGTTGGTTGAGGTTGAATACTTTGTGTTTGTGGTTGTTGGTTTTGAACCATTCCGGTGAATTGAGCTTCTTGCATAATTGGTTGGTTATTCAAGAAACCCTGAGTAAAACCAGCAGCAAATGGATTGAAACCTGTTTGTTGGAATATCAGTCCATCCTGTTGAACAAAAGGCTGTTGTTGTTGTTGTTGCATAGATAAAAATTGCTGTTGCTGTTGTAAAGCAGCTTGCTGCTGTGCTTGTAATTGTTGCTGCTCTTGAGTAGGACTACTTTTACCTTCTTTGTTGGTGGCTTTGGAAGAAGCTTTATTACTCTTTTTAGATGCCTTTTCAGCTAAGTATTGTCTTCTGTTGATCTCAAAGCTTGGATCATTCAAATATTCTTCTAAAGAGCTGGTTAAACCAGTTTGTGCATGTTTGATAGTCGGGACATGTAATTTGGTTATATGTTCTAGATGTTTGGCCACTCTTAAAAATGAAACAACTTGTTCAGTTTCTTTGGTGAAATGTTTGTAAATTTGGAAAGCTCTTTCAGCATCAACTTTACTTAATTCAAAATAATGTTCCAAGATGTTGATGATCCCTTCATTCAAGAATTCATATAAAGTTACCAAGTCGTTAACTAACATTCTGAATCCTAATATCACAACATCGTTGTTTATTTCAGATTCTAAAAATTTACATTTGATTAATGAATCAATTTGTTTTTGAACACTTTCAATTTCTCTTAGTAAACCCTTTTCAACACTAACTGTTCTCAGTCTAGTTCCACTATCTTTTGAACTCCAAGTTGAAATTGGTTTCTTGACTTCTTTGATATAATCATGTTTGACTCTAGAAAATTCAATGGACCTTGTTTTCAAATATTTTGAATAGTTAACTAATGTTTTCAGATCACCACCGTTGGAAATATATGAACCACTTGTTTTTCTAATATTATTACAATCCAACATGTAGATATGCTTTGCTAAGTAATCAATAGTGACATTCTCGTCACCTTCTCTGATCATGATATGTAAAACGATCAATGCTTTGTAAACAATTGACCAAGCGGAATCTTCTAACCTTGAAGCCAAACTTTTCATAATAACTCTGAAATTTTCAGATTTTTGGCCTTCACTTGTAGCCAACAAGATTGGCTCAATATATTTTGGTTTCGGAGGAGCCATTTTAATTTTGGTTGCACCCTGAATTGACAATTATGAACAAAGATGTTTCATGTTAGTATATATCCGGTAAAAGCTTCGAGAAAGGATGAAGTGAAAAAAGGACTTACCTTAACAACTTTTTCAAACGTCGTCATTTTGTTATTAATTTATGAATATGTGTATAAATAAAGAAAGAATTGAATTGAACTTTTGAATTAAAATTGAACAAGTTATAGAGTTTGAAATCAATAAGGAACGAAACAGGTTCAAATAGAAAAAAACCAGAGTGAATGAATCGATTGATGAGGTATATAATGCAGATGATACTTCAGCAATTGAGGAGTATGACAGTTAATTAAAGATTGTATGTGTATTTTAATGTGTATATATACTTTATCAATATAAAGGTACTCTAACCAGTGGCTGAAGAATAATCATCAAGATAAAAGAAGTGTTTTGTTCTTTGTTCTAAGCTTATCAAAGAGGCAGAACCGAAATGGATGGTCGTTAGTTACACTGTCCAGTTATTTACTATTGCGTAATAATGTCCCGCCCGTTCTTTGGATCTGGCAGTCAAAACGGAAACAAAAACACGACTACACAGAAAGTCTGCGGGCGGGCATATTATGCGACAAACAAAGTGTCGTGAAGATTTCCAGAATAGGGCAATAATTACCTAATTAATGACACAAGTTATAGGATCTCTCGGGGAATTGATACAGACACCACAGACTTTGTTACTGGCACCACAAGTTGCGTAATATATTATGTAATATTCGCATGACATAATCAATTATGTCCCCAGCATGACATAATCAGCTTTAGGGTATAATAGAATATGTAAATAATATGAAATGAAGCAAGATGGAGAACTAGATAACAAGAAGAAAGAGATATTCTTATAGTAGCGGAGAATGGAATGTAGTTTCTGTGGTAGTAAGTAAAGCATTTGCTGCAGAAATTTGTGGTGACGGTGGTGTGGGCAAAGCTGATTATGTCATGCTGGGGACATAATTGATTATGTCATGCGAATATTACATAATATATTTTGTGATTTGTTGTGGCACTAACAAAGTCTGTTGTGGATGTATCAATTCCCGATCTCTCGGGACCTCAAGAATTCTTGTTCATGTTCAATGAAATCTTCCCATGTTGATTATGCGCGGCTTGTCAGTGTTGTGATGATGCTGCTGCTGCTGCTGCTGCTGCTGCTGCTGATGGTGGTGATGATTTGGAGTTGGACTTGGAGTAAGGTGACCACGCATGACATGACATTGACACATCTCCCTATCTTTTTCTCCACAAATTTATGAATATATATATATATATTCATATTTTGTAACCTGAACCAAAATTAATCTTTCCCCTCCCTCAATTTTTACCTAGTTTTATCAATTGAACTTTAAATCATAATAAACTAGATAAAAAAAGGACAAAATCAACTCTTCTTAAACTTACAAGTATGTCCTATCAAATCACAGAATTCCCAACCACTTCATTCAAAGATCAAAAACCAGGTACTTCTGGTTTAAGAAAGAAAGTTACTGTTTTCCAATCTGATAACTATACTGAAAACTTCTTACAAGCTATCTTTGATTCAATTCCAGAAGGTTCCCAAGGTTCAACTTTAGTCGTTGGTGGTGATGGTAGATTCTACAATACCACAATTATTCAATTGATTGCCAAGATTGGTTCTGCCAATGGTGTCAAGAAATTGATCATTGGTCAAAATGGTATCCTTTCAACACCTGCTGCATCCAATATTATCAGAACTTATGGTCCAAGTGGTGATGGTGTTGAAGTTACAGGTGGTATCATTTTAACCGCTTCACATAACCCTGGTGGACCAACTAATGATGCCGGTATTAAGTACAACCTGAGTAACGGTGGTCCAGCTCCTGAATCAGTCACCAACAAGATGTTTGAGAATTCTTTGAAATTGACTTCATACAAGATTATCAAAGATTTACCAGAGATTGATCTACAAACCATTGGTTCCACAACATACGGCCCTTTAGAAGTTGATATCATTGATTCTGTTGAAGCTTATATTAAGATGTTGAGAGAAATCTTTGATTTTAAATTAATCAAATCTTTCATTGCTAAAAAGACTCCAGAAGGTTTCAAATGCTTGTTTGATGCTTTAAACGGTGTCACTGGTCCATACGGTAAAGCTATCTTCTTAGAAGAATTGGGATTACCAGCTTCATCAGTTCAAAACTGTTCTCCATTACCTGATTTCGGTGGATTACATCCTGATCCAAACTTAACATACGCTAAAACATTAGTTGATAAAGTTGATGCCGGCAATATTGCATTTGGTGCTGCATCTGATGGTGATGGTGATAGAAATATGATTTACGGTGCAGGAACTTTTGTTTCCCCTGGTGATTCTGTTGCCATCATTGCTGAACATGCTGAAGCCATTCCATACTTCCAAAAGACAGGTGTTTACGGTTTAGCTAGATCTATGCCAACATCAGGTGCATTAGATTTAGTTGCCAAAGCCAAGGGTTTAAACGTTTACGAAGTTCCAACTGGATGGAAATTCTTCTGTGCTTTATTCGATGCTAAGAAATTATCTATTTGTGGTGAAGAATCATTTGGTACTGGTTCTGATCACATTAGAGAAAAAGATGGTTTATGGGCCATTGTTGCATGGTTGAACGTTTTAGCAGCTTTTGAAAAATCCAATCCAACTGTTGAAACATCAATTGCAAGTGTCCAAAAATCATTCTGGCAAAAATACGGTAGAACTTTCTTCACCAGATATGATTACGAGAATTGTGAAACTGAAGCAGCTACTAAAGTTATCAGTCTATTACAAGAAAAAGTTGATAACTTGGATAAATTTGTTGGTTCTAAAATTGGTTCTTTAACTGTTGTTGAAGCTGCCAACTTCTCATACACTGATTTAGACGGTTCAGTTTCTTCAAAACAAGGTTTGTTCGTTAAGTTGGATTCAGGATTAAGATTCATCGTTAGATTGTCCGGTACTGGTTCATCGGGTGCTACTATTAGATTATACTTGGAAAGACACTCAAGTGACATTTCTGATGCTGTTTTGAGTTTGAACGCTTCTGAATTCTTCAAAGATGATGTTAAACAAGTGTTGAGTTTCTTGAAGTTTAATGAATTCATTGGTAGAGAAGAACCTGATGTTAGAACTTAGGTTTTGTGTTGTTTTGTGTTTTTTTCATTTACACTTAGAATTAAGGAGGAGAACCTATTGTGTTTTTTTTTTGCCCGTTTCTTTTCCAATTATATAGTTTTTTTGTTGTTTATATTTTCTTTTCCATCACCATATATTCTCTCTCCGGTAGCCACTCTTTCTTTGCATTTAGAAAAAAATTATTATTTCATTGTTTACATCTAAATAGTTTAGATATTCAAAACTGATTTTATTAGAAATCGTTTCATTAAAAACATTTATTCCGTTTATTCTTGTAAAATGATTCGTAATAACCCGGGGATATAAAAAAAGAATATGATCCATTCCCCTAATGAATTCAATAAGTCTTACTTGTTCAATAGATATATGAATCATAATTCTTCATAAAACAAAAGAAAACAACAACCATGAAAAATAGCGTTATTCTATAAGCAAGCAACATTATATCATTTTCGGTGAAAAACAAACTATTAATTACCACTACTGTTGTTACTCCTTGTTTGGGTTTTCCTGTTAATAATGAGTGATATATATATACATTTAGCTACAGAAGAAATAGGAATAGCCAAAGTCTGTAAATCATCTCCGATGAACGGGTTTAGTGTATGCAAATTGAACTATCTGCATGTAAGTCTTAAAGATGGGGGGTGTACCGTAAGGTTTTAGATGAGATATACTTTAATCTGATAGATCTTGACATTACTTTCTTGTGTTGAGAAAGAGAAAGTTTCGGATAAACTGAACGGCCATATGAAATATGGAGAATACCGGGTTCAAATTTTCCAAGTCAACTTTTTTTTCTAAGATAAACCATATGAACTACTCGACTTTTCAGCCAGTCATTTGTAGTGTTGAAGTGAAGTTTCGAAATAAATACAAGAAAGCCTCGGAGAATATTTGACAAAACTAAATGCAAAAGAAGTCAAAATAGGGAGGTTGGTGAATCATAAGATGAGTATTGGGGGCGTGCTACACCCATCTCTGCGCTTTGTGTCTCGATTAGGAAACTCCGGGATATGTTCTTAGGATTAAAAAAATCACTTGCAGTGAAAAAAAAAACTTTTATTCTTTTTTTTTTGCGTAAAAAAACACAATACTGATATTCATTGTGAACAATATTGAAAGCTTCGAGATTGGGATTGTTTGGAAAAGATGATTCACACGGATTATTGCAAACATGGATCTATGAGTTGTTTTGGGCTGACTGGAGAAATCGGTTGAACGGCCGGGGAAGTTAAAGTTTTCTCTTCTGTGTTCAACGCCATGTTTGCTGGATTAATTGTGTATATTTGTGTAAAAATGATGGCACTAAACTAAACTTTAAATTAAATTGAAGTTTATTGATGGATGGATGAATAGGTTAATATTTGTTAAATGAAATCAAAGCAATCTCGTCTTGTGGTTGCCGGGTAGGTGAACGAACAGCTCCACGCAAGCAGTTCGAAGCAGCGAGTGAGTCATTGATGAATCACACATACACATTGTTTGAAAAAAACATAATAGACACTACACCACACTCTCTCTACACTAGTTAATTCTGATTATGTAACAGAGTAGAGAGCTCCAAGTCACCGAAAAAAACGAACCCGAGTTTTTACGGTGGAAATGTGAGAGTTAGAGACGATAATGGAGAAGCGATCCGATCCCATGTGATGAGAGGTAAAGTTTATTGTTAGTTAAAGGGTAAAAATAAAATTATATTCCGTTATACGGGTAGGAAGAATAGGCTATTGTAGTAATTGAACAGGCGTAACGGTGAGCAGCTGAAAATTGGAAACAGGGGGCGGGGAAGAGAGAAGATCAGAGGTGAGGGGAGAGAGCGCGAGAGAGAGCGTGTGAGTAAGAGGGAAGTCAGCGGCCTCACCACTTACTTGGGGAGGAAGGAAGAAGGGGGTGAAAGAGGAATCTGATGAAATCTATGCAGCGGGAAATTTTAAGATGATTCATTCATCTGGAGCAGTTGATTTTTCACCCGCCAGTCAGGTCCTTGTGGATTTGATCACAAGTATAAATACCACTCTCTCTTTCCTTGTTTGTCTTGTTCCTATCCATGCCCTTTTAATCTATCATGGCTTTCAATTATACTTGTATAATCAACTCAATTCAATTTCATTGATCATAATCATCCTAACTACACTTCAAAATGTTCAGATTAGCTACAAGAAAACAATCTTCCCTACTATCACAAGTTTCAAAGAGAAACAACTCTTTCTGGGCTCACGTCAAGAAGGCTCCAGCCGATAAAATTTTAGGTTTAACAACCTTATACAACAAGGACACAAACCCAAACAAGATCAGTCTTGGTGTTGGTGCTTATAGAGATAACGATGGTAAGCCATGGATCTTACCTTCTGTCAAGGCTGCTGAAGAAGTTTTAGCTAAGACCGAAGTTAACAAAGAATACGTTCCAATTGTTGGTTCTCCAAAGTTCAACGAATTAATCAAAAAGATGTTATACACTAACGATGAAGCTGGTTTACAATTATTGAAAGATAAAAGAATTGTCACTTCTCAAGGTATCTCAGGTACTGGTTCTTTAAGAGTTTTAGGTGAATTCATCAAGACTTTCCATTCAAACTCAAAGGTTTTAGTTCCAAACCCAACTTGGGCTAACCACATTGCCATTTTAGAAAAAGCTGGTTTAACCACTGACAAATACCCCTACTACGACTTCAAGACTAATGCTTTGAACGAATCTGGTATGTTGGCTGGCTTGGCCAAGGCTGAACCGGGTACCGCTGTCTTGTTACATGCTTGTTGTCACAACCCAACCGGTGTTGACCCAGAATTAGAACAATGGGACAAGATCTTGGATGTTATGGCTGAAAAGAAGTTATTACCAATCTTAGATATGGCTTACCAAGGTTTCAGATCTGGTAACCCAATTGATGATTTGGCCATCTTGTTCAAGTTTAACGAAGCTGTTGCCAGCGGTAAATTACCAAACTTTATGTTGTCTCAATCATTTGCTAAGAACATGGGTTTGTACGGTGAAAGAGTTGGTTCTTTATCGATTATCACCTCTGGTGCTGAAGAATCCGTTAGAGTCAAGTCTCAATTAGAAAAAGTTATCAGGCCATTATACTCTTCTCCACCATCTCACGGTTCCAAGCTGGTTGAAATCATTCTATCAGATGAAGCTATCTACAACCAATGGTTACAAGATGTTAAAATTATGTCTGACAGATTAGTTGACATGAGAGCTTTATTATACGACAAGTTAAAGAACACCTACAAGAACCCATTAGACTGGGAACATTTATTAAACCAAAAGGGTATGTTCTGTTACACTGGTTTAACCGAAGAACAAGTTTCTAAATTGATTGAAAAGTCTGTTTACTTGACTTCAGATGGTAGAATCTCCATTGCTGGTATTTACCCAGCTAACGTTGATTTATTAGCCAAGTCTATTCACGAAGTTACCACTGCTTAAATATAAAAAAAAACATTAAAATTTTTCTTGTACTGTTAACAACTTGTTTCCATATGTCTTATTCATCATTTTTGCGGTTGTATTTTTTTTTCTAATTTTCTTCTTTTTCTTCTTCTTCTTCTTCTTCTTCTTCTTCTTCTTCTTCTTCTTCCCATTCCTATCTTTTAGAAATAGGTTTAATAGACCCCTTTTTTCACCATTCATCACCCTCCAATTTTGTGTTTTTACTGCTCTTTATCACTACATTCCTCATATTTTTATCCCCCATTTTACATCTATACATATATATCTAATACAGTGTATTTATTTATTCTTCAAAGGTTCACTAATTAAAAAGTCTTGTAGTAGTTTATATTGTCTTTAAAATTATATTGATTTTAAGACAGTTTCCAGCGTGTATCTCATCTTATTAGTAGGCTCGTTAGTCGATTTGTATACTCACCTGTAAGAAACTTTGATTTTCTTGAAGATAATTTCTCGCTCAGTAAAAGTATTTTATTTTTTACAGCTAAGGATAAAGTAACAATGTACATCAATTTGTTCGTTAAAATAACGAGAAAGTATGTAAGAAAGAAATGAGAAAAGGGGGAAGGAGGAGGAGGAGGGGAATAAATACATTGAATATTTGGTAGTTCTTTCTTTATATACATAATCTAAAAAACTGTAAAGTTAATTAAATTTTTTTATTTTCAATTTGAATTAAATTAGCTTCATTGAAAGGAAACTTAGATCAACAAAGCACCTAAAGCAACTAATAAAGAACCAGCACCAACGGCGTAAGAGGCAGCAGCACCAGTAGAAGAGGTGGAATCAGCAGCAGTGGAAACGGAATCATCAGAGCTAGAAGATGCAGCGGTTGTTTGGGTGGTGGTAGCATCAGAGGAAGCAGCAGCAGCGTAGGCAGAAGTGTTGGAAGCGTACCTGGAAGCGTATGAAGCACCAGCTGAAGCAGCACCAACGGTGGAAGCACCATCTTCTTGAGCAGCTAACCAAGAAGTTCTTAATGCAATACATTCGGTACCGGTTGGAGTAGTTGCGTATGAACATTCGGCAAGTGCAGATGATAAGAAGGAACCGTAATCGGTCCATAAACACCAACCGCATTCTAAACATTGTGGAGCTAAAGAGGCGAATTGAGTAGAGTCTTCGCATAAACAATCGTGGTCGTAGTCGGAATCAGATTCACCGTCTGGAGAACAAGGCCTGGCAGCTAAGATGGCATAACCACAGTAAGAGTGACATTCGTAGGTGGCATCATCAGCAACAGGTAAACCTAAAGCATCGGCTAAAGCTGCAGGGTTGGCGAAAGCTCGAGCTTCAGCATTGACGGCAGTTAAAGCAGCTAAAGTTGATAATAAGACAGACGATTTGAATTTCATTTTTATATGTTTTTGTTTGATGTTGTAATATGAAAAATGATTGATCAAAAAAAGTGTTTTTAGTAAGAAATCAAATAAGTTTTGCAAAATTCAAAAGCTTTCTTTTGCATCTAAAAGTATGTGGGGGACATCATGTTATTTAAATATATATGTATTGTGTTTGTTTCTGAACAATTTTGAAAAAAATTCAAATGGATAATATATGTAAGGTGAATTCTAACAGAAATATGATTATCCAAATGGGGAATATTAATAGCTGCATTAACTAACATAGAAACAGGAGGTTAACAAGATTTGTTATTGTTTGAGGGTCTTTTCGGAGAACTCGAAGTTATCATTTCCATCGCACCAATGTGGATGTTTGGGTTTCTGGTGGTACTGTTACAGATGCTTTGTTTATTGGTTGGTCTTTGTAATGTGTTTAATCCTCCTTGTTCTATGTCTTTATATATATGTATATATCAAATATGTTTATATATATAACTGTCTTACAGCTGTTGTCATCCATGGTATGATGACCCCATTCATCATACTGAGAGATCCATCATCATCAGTCTTCTCCATACAGACGAACCTGCCACCAACACCTCAGGGTCCCCCCCCCTCCACCCCCGGTGGAATTAGCACGTGTTTTTTTTTTCTTGCACCAGGGAACGAACGAACGAACGAACAAACCCGCGTCAGCGATGAAGCAAAGGTAAAAAGAAATGGCTCGATAGATACAATTATTTATCGGATTTAAAATTGCCCAATGGGCAGAATGGCAGGGCGGTGAGTTGGAACGGGTTTCTTTGTTTTTAACAGGTTGATTTGATCAATCTGTCTAAAAATATACTATACGTATAATATTCCTCTCGATTCGTGCCATTCATTAATAGCCACCAAACCGAACCCTTCGAATTTGTTCTCTCCTTTGGGTTAAATAATTATCTAATTAATGCACAGAAAAGTACATTTGAATCTGAGAAATATAATTATGTTTTTGTGTTTTAAGATCGCTAATCGTTTTGGCTCTGCTTTCGGGTCTTTCTCTACTTTTATCTATGATTGGTGAACTTGTGGATCATTCGGTATATAAGGCAATCTGGTCCTCCATTTTCATAAAATGTGGGGTGGGGTTTGCATTTCATTTTTAGATAGTATCTAACTTATTCTTTTTGCCATACCTTATACTATTCATCATTGGGTACAGTTGTAAAAGACAGGCGCCTGTATGTTGGAGATATGGAATCAGAAAAAATTAACTATTATAACACAAATCATTTTATATATGTAACGGAAAAACTATTTAAACAAGGAAGAGGGAGTGTAATTGTATAGTTATCAAGAAAAAAACGATGATAAATGATAAACTGATGAATGAACAAAATGAGGAAAAGATAAAATGAGAAAAAAAATACAGGAGTTTAACTAAGTAGTCCATAATCTGGCAACACCATCGGCACCAGCAGTGAACAACCAAGCTTCTCTTGGATGCCAGCAAACATTCAAAACACCTAATGAATTAACAACCTTATGGCCACTCAACTTCTTTAATGGAACTAACATTGGGTTAGTCATTAAATCGTCATAAACAGTACCGTGGAAAACATGAACTGAACCATCATCAGATGCCGAACAGAATAATGGTAATCCACCTTTATGGAATGAAACAGCTCTCACAGCCTTTTCGTGGTATCTTAAAGTCTTGTATGGAGTGTTACTTAGATCCAAATCATGCCATAAGACACGCTTGTCGAATGAACCGGCAATGATGTGATCACCACCTCTTGGGTGAATGTCTAGACATGATAACCATCTAGCACCAGGTAAAAGTTTCTTTTCCAACTGTTGTTGCTGTAAATTGTAAATTCTGATGTATCTTTGAGACATAACTATCAAACTAGGTTTGGATGGATGGAATTTAGCATCCATTATAATACCCTTTGATTTTCTGAATGGTGATTGTGATGCATGTTTAGAAAGTTGATGGATCAAAACAGATGCTCTGTTACCACCATCTGGTGAAACGGTAACAAAGTAATCACCTCTTCTGTGCCATGAAATTTTCTTGATTGTGGAAATTGATGAGTTGATACCTCTAGAAGTGGTAATCACTGCAGATATACCACGTTCAGCTTGTGATGGTGTTGGTTTGTACCATTTAGCAGCTTCGTTCTTAGCAATGTTAGTCTTGTCAGTGGTACCTGCGTTTTCGTCATCACTATCTGCTTCGCCTTCGTTAACGTTACCAGAAGTCTTATTACTACCAGTCTTGGCATAACCCCAACCGTCTTCAATCTTTAATCTACCGTTATTTTCAATTTCATAACCAAAGATTGGAGGAACAATTAAATAAATAGAATCACCACATGCAATAGCCAATAAACCAATATCAGCCACTGGGTTCCATTCGATACATTCAATATGGTCTTCAGGATTTTCTTCTAAATCGTCCACAATGGCAACTTTATAAACTTCTCTTCCTGTTAAAACTTCCCATATTCTCACAGTACCATCATCTGAACCTGTAGCTAACCAGTTGCCCGATGGATCAACAGACATAGCTCTAATACGGCCACTGTGGCCTTCAAATATCGTTGATGTTCTGATCGGGAATGGTCTTAAATCCTTAGGAGGTGGTAATTCTGGGATCAATGATTCAGGATCAATGTTCAACTTGTTCTTTCTCACTCTTGGAGCTAAGTACAAATCAAGACATCTTTCAAATCTTTCTCTGATACTTTCTTGATAACCTGGAACTTTACGTAATGATCCATGCTTTTGTGGGATGTAATTTCTTTCCCTTTCATTTGGTTCCATTTCTTCCCACTGTTTCCTTTCTTCTTCTGTGAGTAGGTATTCTTCTGGTGGGTTATAACTTTCTTCGTGTGTAGGTGGAGCCATCTTTGGTGCTCTTAGAGTCATTATATGGTCTTTTGAGAAATCATCATCTGCACCATTCCATAGATCGTAATCTAATTCTTGAGATTGTTCTTGTTCTTTCTTTAAATGTGGTGGAATGATTCTTCCTTCTCTAATGGCCCTCACAATCTTCATAATTCTCTTGGCTTCGTGCTTGGATGGAACAAATCTTCTCTTTGGTTCAGGAACAGCAGTTAATGGCATAACTTCAGTTTTATTGGTAAACCATTCAATAGTTGGCTCATATGGATTCATCGTTTCATCTGTGTTTTCATTTCTTTCAATCTTGCGGATTAATTCTAGTTCTTCTTCAGTAATATTCAATGATGAACCAGTATCTTTGTCCAACAAACCAGTCCAACCTTCAGGTAGATCAATACTTTCCAATAATTGTTCAAGGGCAGAACCTTTAGCTGGTCTCATGATGCGTTTACCATTAATATTGTAACCAACATGTGGGAACTCATCATATGCTGAAATAGGAACGTTACCTATGGTGTTGTAGTCTTCTCTATCGGTATCATCCGAATCGTAAACTGGTTCAATTTCTGGTCTTATAGTTCTTTTGGATCCATCTGAGAATCTGGAGTTGATCTCTTGTGTGGCATTCAACGAAGCATCTGATAAAGTTCTGATCCTGATTCCTGATAATCTGTCTGTAACTGATAATGACTCTTCATTTGGTTCATCTTCAAAGTCTTCGCTGTCTAGTTCACTACCTGACAATTCATCTTCACCTTCTGCTAGAAGCTCATTGAATTCAGCATCTGAATCTTCTTCTTGTTCTTCAGATCTTGCTTCAGCTTCTTCTTCGTCATCTCCTTCTTCTTGGTCATCATCTTCTTCTTCACTTGCTTCGGCATCAATTAATCCATTTAGTTCAAATTCTTCTTCTGATTCATCATCTGATTCTTCTTCTTCCTCTTGGAAATTTCTCTTTTTGGAATCTTTTGTACTAACTAGTTCACTTTTGGAACTTGAAACAGAATTCTTTCTACTTGTTGGTCTAGATCTAGCACCCACCATTGTAATGATCTTGTTGCTTTTATGTAATCAAGAATTGTACTTGTTTGAATCCTGGTTTATACAAATTTGTTTCACAAGTAGTAGTGTCATTTAAACTAATGCATGTCTATCTCAATAATTATCAATAATATTCTTTTTTTTAGAAAAAAATTGAAAAAAAAAAAATTTTAGAACTACAATAGGTATTGATTGGTACACGTTATTATGGTGTTTTGGGTACAAAACCTTAGAATTTGACTAAATCTCTATCCTTTTTTCAAATGAAATGTAAAGCAAAATCAAGATTGTATTATCTGTTAGAGCTAGAAATAGATCTAACAATGTTTATTACAATTTTCAGGGGAGGACAAAAAAAGAGAAAATTAGAAGAAAATGTATAGCTGCAGGAAGAGCAATGAGCTAAAACCTAGAAATAAAAATAAAAAAAGTGAAACCAAAAATGAAAGCCCAACGCGGGGCTTGAACCCGCAGCCTTGTGATTAAGAGTCACACGCTCTACCGATTGAGCTAGCCAGGCTGTTTCTTGTACATGTGATAAATCGATAGTTATTTAAAACTGTTTAAAATCTTTTAAGATCAAAATTCTGTATTTGATTTGATGATCTTCTATCCAAATCAATAGAAGATGAAACTAAATGAGACTAAGGAATATAAACCACTATATATAGTAATCATAAAGTCAACGAAGTTGTTGACAACGAAGGAAAGTGGAGTCTCAAATAAAGAATAGCGGAAAGTAGAGAGAATAAGGGAAAGTAGAGAGTGGTCTTGCAACAAGATTGGTGTTGCGTCGCTAGAAGTCGACGTCTTATTATAAAGAGACGAAGATTCGTATAACGGGTAGGAATCCTTACAGTTTGAAAAAATTGCCTTCTTAGCTTAGTGGTAGAGCGTTGCACTTGTAATGCAAAGGTCGCTAGTTCAATTCTGGCAGAAGGCATATGTTTTTATATTTTTATAATTACTTTTGTTTCAAAAGTAAGGCGGCTCTGTAGTTTAATGACGTTGACAATCTAATGAATCAGATTGATACTGCATAACATATAATCTTTATAGGAAAAGTAATTGGAAACTGCAATTGGTCAATTTAGGCCAATGGTTTTTTCTGTAGCTGCCGGTATATGAGGTTCACTTATTTTTTCTTGCATACAGTAAGAGAGGCCTGTTTGTAAGTGAGACCGACTGTTTAGCTGAATTTTAGCGCCGTGATTTAATTGATTTCAAAATATCTATATCTAATTCGTTTTTACTTTTGTTTCATCCTGTACCGAGTAAGGGGATTTTAACCTGCTATACTAATTCACTTAGCAATTCATTATGTCACATGAAAACAACAAGAATTATGATCTTCTGAAGAAGCAAACACTAATATATAATACACTCCAAAATCAGGACACCATGCTTGCGAATTCACTAAACTATCAGTTTAATCAAGTTTATGGAAGTATTAAGAACACAGAGAATCAACCTAAGACTATGAAGCAGTATGAGCAAGTATTGTTAAATAAAGCGTGCAATAAGTAGTGGCTTTGGTGTTGTGATGCCTTTCTATTGTTGTGGGATCATGAGACATCACGTCGATATATAAATTACGGTTTCTCCATTTGGATTGAAGTGCACCTTCGGGTTGATACATGACTTAATAGTTATTTTATAAAAGTGTCAGAAACAGACGATGTGATTTAAATTCACTACAATAAATAGATACATCGGAATAAAATACATATATAAAGCTGTTTTTACATTTGAATAAGTGATTTAGTATCTTCTGTTACTTTCTCGATTATTGTACCCTCCTCCTGAGTTTCTATTGTATCCTCCAGAGTAAGAACTGTTGGATCTGTTTCCGTTGTAGTTTCTTTGGGAATCTATGTATCCAGACCGACTAGGTTGTGATGGGCCTGAAGGTAACGAACCTTCTCTTTTTGGTTGCGGTTTATAGTTATAGCTTTGTTTGTTGTTGGAGTTATCGTTACGATATCCATTTCCTTGTTTTGAGTTGGACAGCGGTAAGAACCCGGATTTAGAAGGGCGTGATGAACCTGATGGACCTGATGGCATAGATTTGTTGTATTGATTTCTATTACGAGGTGGTGGGACATTATTATAGTTAGATCTCTTTCTGTTATCATCATTGCTTGAATACTCATCGTATAATGATCTCTTTCTCTTATTATCGCTTGTATTGTTATATTGTGTGGTCTGCGCATAGTATCCTCCATAATTATCCTCCAGTTCAGTATCCATATTTCTGAGATTTAGTTTGTATTGATTTCTTAGTTCTTTTGGTAAATTGTCACCTGTGAATGCAGAACCGTTGATATTCGGAGTCTTGGACGTTCTAACCTGTAAACATTCGTCACCATAATGCCCCTTTAGAGCACAGTTGTAACAGTAAATTGAGTTTGCAGGGTATGCAAAGGCGTGTGAGGGTTTGTGGACAGCAGTTATATAACTTCTCCATATATTTGGACATCTATCATTTGAGTGGTTTTTAGAATCACAGTCTGAACAGTAGTTGTATTTTCTTTTTTCAGGACACAAATTTCTGAAATGGCCTCTTTTTCCACAGTTACTACAAACCATGGAGTTTGGACATTGGGTTTCATAATGATCGTCAACTTTACCACAGGCATGGCAAACAACAACTTTACAATTCACTCTGATATGTCCTCTTCTATGACAATTTGAGCATATTGGTTGTGATGCTTCAGGATCAGTAACACCAAAATATCTACCTTCACCTCTAATTTCTGCTAGTTCATCATTATCGTTATTGATTTCTTCAAAACCAGTTGAGTAAACAGATTGTTTTTTGTTGTCAGATTCTGTGATGGGTGGATCTTGTTCCTCTTCAAGTAGTATAGAAGCAGCCTGTTCGGTTGTATTCGAGCTATCAACATTTTCATCGCTCACTTCTGGGGATACGGATTTGACATCTTCTATGTCGGAAGTTTCTTCATCTATAATTATAGGACTATTATAAAAAATGGTTAAATTGATTTTGTTAGTAGAGTTGAAAGAAAAGACTGATAAGATAACGGGGGGGGGGGAGAGGAAGACGGTGGTAGTACTTACACTTCGGGTTCATAATCTGAATCACTCATTTGATTGTGTCAATAGAGCTTTTTAAAACTTAGTATTATTCTATCTTACCACAAGATTATATGCAGTTTATACTTGATGGGTTTGAAGAATACAGGTCAAGCTTACTACCCATTTTTCAGACTGAAAATAAAACATAAAATCAAAAAAATAGATTATACTGTCTTATGTAATCAACCTGCAGTTTTTTTTTTTACCCGGCGTTGTCTTAATCTTTTATGTTTTTTTGCGTGTGAGTATTGAGTTGAGTTGAGTTTGGAATCTTGAAAAATGAAAATCGATAATTGTGCACATAGCTAGTTTTACAAGAGTCATCAGCTCGGAGGCAGATAACTTTTTCAACACTCTGCTTTTATATAGATACCTCTAGCACCAACAATCATTTACACAAATGTCCGAAGAAATTGCTAAGAAAGTCGAAGGCTTGTCTGTCGCAAACAAGCCAAAGGCTCCTAAACCTGCAAAGAAAGAAAAGAAAGAAAAAAAGGAATCCTCTGAACCAAAGAGAGCCGCTTTCCTAGATCCACCACCAGCCTATATCGATCACAGAATCAAGATTTTTGAAGAATTAAAAGCCAAGAAGGATGCCGAAATTGCAGCCAAAGAAAGGGTCCCAATCAAGATCACTTTGAAGGACGGTACTGTCAAGGAAGGTACCAGTTACGAAACTTCCCCAGCCGAAATTGCCAAAGCTATCGGTAAGTCATTCTCTGAAAGACAAGTTATCTCAAAGGTTAACGGTACATTATGGGATTTAGAAAGACCATTTGAATGTGATGCCACTTTAGAATTCCTTGATTTCGAATCCGATGAAGGTAAACAAGTTTTCTGGCATTCATCTGCCCACGTTTTGGGTGAAGGTTGTGAATGTCACTATGGCGCTCACTTATGCTTCGGTCCACCAACTGATGAAGGTTTCTTCTACGATATGGCAATTGACAATGGTGAAACTGCTGTTTCTCAAACCGATTTCGCCAACATTGAAACCGTTTGTAACAAGGTTATCAAGGACAAGCAACCTTTCGAAAGATTAGAAATGACCAAAGAAGAATTATTACAAATGTTCAACTACAACAAATATAAGCAAACTTTAATTGAATCCAAGATTCCAGATGGTACTTCAACTACTGTTTACAGATGTGGTTCTTTGATCGATTTATGTAGAGGTCCTCATGTTCCTCACACTGGTAGAATCAAGACTTTTAAAGTTTTAAAGAACTCATCTTCTTACTTCTTGGCTGATTCTGCTAATGATTCTTTACAAAGAGTCTACGGTATTTCATTCCCAGATAAGAACCAAATGAAAGACCATATGAAGTTCTTGGAAGAAGCTGCTGCTAGAGATCACCGTAGGATTGGTAGAGAACAAGATCTGTTTTTCTTCCATGAAATGTCCCCAGGTTCTTGTTTCTGGTTACCACATGGTGCTAGAATTTACAATGCCTTATGTGATTTGATGAGAAACGAATACAGAAAGAGAGGTTATGAAGAAGTTATTACTCCAAATATGTACAATGCCAAGTTATGGGAGACTTCAGGTCACTGGGCCAACTATAAAGAAAATATGTTCACTTTCGATGTTGAAAAGGATACTTTTGGTTTAAAGCCAATGAACTGTCCAGGTCACTGTTTGATGTTCAAGTCTAGAGAAAGATCCTACAGAGAATTGCCATGGAGAGTTGCTGATTTCGGTGTTATTCACAGAAACGAATTCTCTGGTGCTTTATCTGGTTTAACCAGAGTTAGAAGATTCCAGCAAGATGATGCCCACATTTTCTGTACACAAGATCAGATCGAAGATGAAGTCTCAGGTGTCTTTGACTTCTTGAAGCACATCTACGGTATCTTTGGTTTCGAATTCAAGATGGAATTATCCACCAGACCAGAGAAGTATGTTGGTGAAATTGAAACTTGGAACAATGCTGAAGCTAAATTAGAATCTGCTTTGAACAAGTGGGGTGGTAAATGGGAAATTAACCCAGGTGATGGTGCTTTCTATGGACCAAAGATTGATATTATGATTTCTGATGCTTTGAGAAGATGGCATCAATGTGCTACCATCCAACTAGATTTCCAATTACCAAACAGATTTGAATTGGAATTCAGAGGGAAGGATGATACTGCTGAAACTCACAGACCAGTTATGATTCACAGAGCTATTTTAGGTTCTGTTGAAAGAATGACAGCTATCTTAACTGAACATTTCGCTGGTAAGTGGCCATTCTGGTTATCACCAAGACAAGTTTTAGTTGTTCCAGTTGGTGTTAAGTACTTTGACTATGCTCAAGAAGTTCAAAAGAGTTTACAAGAAGCTGGCCTATATGCTGATGTCGATTTATCTGGTCACACTTTACAAAAGAAGGTTAGAACTGGTCAACTACAAAAGTACAACTTCATCTTCATTGTTGGTGAACAAGAGCAAAACGATAAATCTGTCAATATTAGAAACAGAGATATTCAAGAGTTACAAAACAAGAACGATGCTGTTAAATTAGAAGAAATCTTACCAAGATTACAAGCTTTGAAGGATGAAAAGAGAACTGATAATGCTTTATAAGCTCTTTAGTTCTGCCAAATTTATCTACCTTATTAGCTACTAGTATTAATTCCCTATAGTTATTTATTTTTATGCTTTGACTAAGCGGCGTAGATAATATTATCATGTTTGAAGAAGATTCACCCCCCCCCCCCTCCCCCGTTATAGGAGACTAAACGCAAATAAAAAAATATATATACAAATCCTTGTTTTAGAAATTTTTGCGGCGCGTCCCTCCTCTGTTTTCTTTTCCCCGCTTTCGAAAGTTTTACGACATTAGGAAAATTGAAGGATCTTATCATTATATCAAATGAAATTGATGATTTAAAAAACTGATGATATATGATTCAAGTATACAAACAAACAATTAACAGCCACTAAAAATGAAGTTTATACCAAACCATATGAAGGTTAGTTCTTCCCGAAAGATAGCAATGAAGGCGCTGGACAACACGATACAATCACGACCATCCAAAAGCAGCACAATACAAATATACACCATCAAGAGAGCAACAACAAGTAACAACAAGGGAAATATACAACGGAATATGGTTCCTAGTAGTCGATTAGAATCCACAATTTCAATTCAACAGGGCACAGATTTTGATTTGATGGTGAGAGGTTGGCCAATGACTGGGTCCTCCACACTTTTGAAAAAGAGCAAACCTGAAAACTATTCGATATTAGTTCATGATAGACTACTATTCAAAAACTTTGACTTATTCTCAGCAGTGTGCTCCATAATGGAGACTAGATATCCAAAAGTTGTTTTTAATAGATCTGAGATGGAACCACTATGGAGAAAGGAAATTTATAGGGTGACACTTGAAGAAAACAACATGAATAAGAAATTGATGAAATGGAGATTGAGAAGTGTTATTAGAGACGTTTTTCAATCCAAAATAATAAACGAACAGCAATATCTGAACTCGTTTACGAAATTGATCAAAGGGAATAATTTCGATAAGGAATTAAGTCATTATTTGAGAACTTCCATATCACCAAACAAACAATTGCTAGATCAATTGAATAATGTTTACCATTTAGCAGGTTGTACAAAAGTGAATATTGTTAAAGATAGAGAATTTTCAATGACTGAATACAATTCATATTCAAAAGACATTAGTAAAATATTGAAATCATCAAACTCTCCATCTTTGCCATTGTCCATACTAGACCATCGATTAGTTTTCAGAAACAGATCAAACGATTACAAAAACATGGAAACCTTCAAAAAACAAGTATCTGGCAGGCATTTCATATTCATGACTAATGAAGAAGACACATCATTAGATTATTACCGGATGTTGAAATTGTTTGATCAAACTGAGGATGCAGGACAAGGATTTAAAGGGTTTGTAGTGTACCTTAAGGAGCGTGCAACTGGTACAGATATACAAGGTCAAAAAGTGTCTAGTAATTGTAACTATATCGTGTTGAATGGACTTGAAAGTTTAGATGATGTCATCAAACTGTTTTCAGTGTAATTGAGTTGCTGGGTTGGGTCTGGAAATGGAAAAGTATCTAATTATTAAAATAAAACTGTGTATACTGTCTTTATTACTTTCTAATACAAATTTGTTTTTAACCTAAAAGCTGTAATATCGCTTATTTCCTTTCCACACTTGTTTCACTTCAATTTGACGGTATTTTAAATCAGCGTTTATAGAAAATTATAGAGGTAGGCTCAATAAGCTAATGTTTCTGTTATTGTTAATGGGAAATATACTTCATTCCTATTTCCATAAAATTGAACGTATCTACGAACAGTGATAAAGTTAATCAGGCCAATGAATGTACCTAACTTGTAAAGTTTATAATTTGTACAACTGGTAAACTTAATGATCTTTTTTTAAAATTATTGTTAGTGATGAATATTTGAGGTGTAGATCAAGATGTCCTACACACCAGTCAAAATAAAGCAAAGTCACAACCAGCCTTGTCTTTCCAATAGTTTTCGAGAGAATAGAAGATGATTGGCAGCACCTTGAGTTTTCTTGGAAAACACTTGACTTAGAAGAACTTTAAAAATATTAAATCAATTGGGAATTTATCCTGTATTACATTGAGAAGAGGCTTGAATGTAGTAATATTGCCTAGCACTGAAGGTAGCTGTTTGGAATTCATGGCGTAACAATCAGGTTACTTGACGCTGCCGCTGGTAGGACCTGTATTATAACCTACCTTATTCATGTATGTATCTAAAAAAATGATTTCTATTGGGGATTTTGGAAATCATTTATAGCCATTTCCAGTATCCCTACCTCTTTATGGTATGAAGCACTGAATCATACAAGGTAGTTCAGTCGTGGATACCTCCTCGGGCTTATTAAAATAGTAGCAGCTACATACTAAGTAGTTCAATTATTAAAAACTTGATTTATGGTCAGGTGACTGTTTTTGGTAACACAAAAGTAAAATTTCCTATTAAATCTTTCTATATGATTTTTAGTATAAAACTCTCTCCCCCTTTCTAGAAGAGTTCCGATTGTAACTTCTTCAGAAATAAGTTGACTCTACAGATCTATTTATGTAACTTTTCCACTCGACAACTCTAGTGAAAAATTTTCCACTAATTCCTTCAATTTTGGCACCTAACCCAATGCGGCTCTCAACCTATGACATAGATACTGTTGTAGCCTACTGTATAAATACCACAAATTGTAATCATATATAGAACATCACACCCTATAAAAATGTGAGGTTCTGACAATTTCTAGTTCCATGAGACAATAAGCTTTCAATTGAACAATTATTGGGATGATCATGTGGAAGTATGTCTCTTGATTGATAACACATCTTACTATTATCCGTGACAAATATCTGCAAAACCAACGTCCTTTGAAAGTCCCAGTGTCCGAGTGGTTAAGGAGCCGCCCTGCTAAGGCGGTGTGCTCTGCATGCGCAGGTTCGAATCCTGTCTGTGACGATTTTTTTTATTTGCAATAACTATTATTTTTAATAGTTTGAGGAAGAAAGCCAGGTTCAGATTTACCATCATCTAAAGAGGTTAAATCATCGAATCAATTGTTTTTTCCTAATACTTCCCCACTATACAGGCCACAATGCACACACCAGAAGTCATATAACTCGATTTACAAAGAGTTACAACAAAACGAAATGAACTTTCACTCCATAACCAATACTAATTATTGTGTTTTTCTTAGTAAAAATTGAAAATTGAAATAACTGGAATTGGTTATTGAGGAAAGAGAAATACTGAATGTTGAATATCGATCTCTAGATATTAACAAATGGAAACTATACAAAAGAACAAAAAAGGAGAAACAACTTTACCAAGAAAAACAAGCAAAAGAAAATAATAATAGGGTTGTTTATATTAAAAGTTCTTGTCAACTAAAGATCTGACTAAATTCCAATTGTTCTTTTCACAGTAATCCAAAATAACAATACCAGCACCTTTGCCATAAACTTGATCGATACCTGATTTGATTAAACCATCGGTAACTTTTTCAGGCCAACAGTCTCTATCAAAGAAATTTGAACCTGAACAGAAATTGACAAACAGTTTAGGATCTGTATTGGTACTGTTGTAATCTTTAGCTTGGTTGATCAAGTTTTTGACATAGCCGGCCTTCTTTGAAATATCGTCTTCAGTGGTGATTTCACAAAAATCTTGAACTCTATAAGTACCTCTGTCGTCATCGAGGGTGTTGTAAGACCATGATGAAGCAGGGATACCGAAAAGACGTTGGTCGTCTTGGTTTTGAACACCAAATCTTCTAAATAAGACGGCTTTACCTCTACAGTCTCTTAGCCTTGGAATGTCGGTGTTCAAATACCATTTGTGTTCGTTTCCTTTTAAGAATTTCTCTTTGAAAACTTTTGGGAATTCATCATTGTTGTTATCCCATTCACCAGAACCTTCTTGTTTGATTGAGACAATAACAGTTTCTGAACGGTTTTGTTCTAAGAATTTGTAAACTTTAGCAATTGTATCTTTGAATTTTTCAGAACCAGTTAACTTGATTGGGAACTTACCATGGATAACAATCAAATCGTTCTCATGATTTTTGTCCATGGTTAAAAAGTTTCTCGATAATCTGATGTCCAAGAATCTAACACCGTTTGCCAATTGATCCTCAATTGATTTACCTTGACATTGAACTGAAGGCAGAGCACGGTGATAGGCAGCAGAGTTGTGAGTACCTGGGATAGATAACTTTGAGATGAAAGTGTCATCATTGACTTGACCTAACCAATTTTTGTAGTCGACCATTGGATGTACTGAATTTGTTTTTGTATGCTTCAAAATTATAAATTTTAATTGAATGAAAAACTCAATTGATTCTTTTATTATACGATTATGTTAATCATGGGACAGAAAAAAAAAAAAAGAAGTTCAATTGAAAATACCAAGGATCTTTTAAATGGGAGCCAATTTCATTTTCAGATGGATCAGATTTGCAAATTCCACCTTGGGTGTGTGAGGTGTCTCGACGAGGATAACATACTATGTATGCATGCACCTTTGAAACGATTCCAATTTGTATATTCTCTCGTGCAATCCTTACAATCGCTGCTCCGAGGAGTCCCCTTAGTTGTACCAAAATAAATCATCGCAAATTACTACGATGATTACCTTGTTCATTCCAATAAAATATCCAAATTCAGTATTGAATCCACATTTCTCATGCAACTTCCATTTTACTCTTTACAACCAAAAGATGCAATTGAAATAAAATTAAATATGTCATTACTATATGCACTTTTAGAAAGTTAGATTATCGTCACGGTATCAGTAAGTAGATTCGCATCATTTTCCTTCTTCTTAACTAATTCTTTTTTGAAAAGAACAATGTTTTCGTTACCACCTGTTAAATCTAAACCTTTATATAATTCATCGTTCAAATCTTCTTCTATGTAGCCTTTAGATGGGATGATTTCGAATAACCATTCATCAACAACTCTATCAATCACTATGTAACATTTATTCAAGTGTCTTTTTTCAAGAGCCAAGTCTTCAATGTATGAAATTGCCTCAGTCTCCACATTGTATTCATGAGAGTAACTTTTCAAAACACATAGAGTATCAATGAGTAAACCAACTGGAGATTTTGATTTTGTAGGTTGTAAAGGTTTGGAAACAATCAAACCAACTGGGACTTCACTGTAATAAGCATACTGTGCCAATTCTGCAGATTCTTTGGCCTCTTGAATGTATGAATCTGAGAAAGTTCTTGGAGATGCAATAACGTTGAACAGACCTAGGTTGTTGACGGTCAAGTCATCTAGTGCGATTTTAACAGTGGACATTGTATTGTGTTATATAATATGTTGGTTAGTTCTTTGGATGACTAGATATTAAGGATCTAAGGATGCGATACAGAGATATAGATCAAGACCCAACAAACTTCCAATATATTGATTAATTGAATAGTGAATTGAGAGTTTAAAGAATTTTTCCAGTGCTTCGAGCTTTGAGCCTACAAATTTCTCCACTATTAATTTTACCGTACATTTTCTTTGAGAGAGGGAGTTGTTAATCGGTTAATTCAATTGACCAAAAGACCAATGATGGATCAATAAATACCATGTTTGTATATAAATAGATTGAGCAATTGATACCCGGTATTTTTGATCAAATACTGAAAATACTGTCCTTGCAACAGCCAATGATTTTACCCAAACGTTCATGCTTATAAACCGTATACAAGTTTCAATATTTTACACATCACTTTAAGGGAGAACTACCTCCCATTATGATCATGTGTTCACAATAACTACTTCATAAGTATACTTTTAATCAGGGTATATATATCCAAACACATATATATTCAGACAATTGAGCACAAGTATTTATCACCAATGCATTATTTACGTATAAATTAATCTATAGACAATATGATATTTCCGAAACTATATCTCACCATTATTGACAAGTGTACCAACCATTGGATACTTTGATTTAAACATGTTTTCCCAACCATCTAATGATTTCACTTCAGCTTCTGATAATCCTTCCAAAGTATCAATCTTTTCATGAAAGTCCTTGACAACCTCTATATTATTGAATTAATTTATGAAAGACTATTGTTAGTATATCTAAGATTCTGAATGAAACAAATTGAGTCATTAAAAAGGTCATTGCCTTGTTAGTTTGAGAAAATGGGTACATACCAGCTTCAAAAGAGTTCAAAGCAAGTCCCCTTGAAGCATCATGGCCTGCAAATGTGGAGTATGGACCAGAAGGACCATAAAATTGTCTTGATTTCGAAACATCGTAAACGTTACCTCTAACCGCTATGTAGATTTGTTCTAGATCAAACCCATTGAATTTATATAAAGTTTCTGGTGTAAACACTCTTTCAACAGTTGCTTCTTCTGTTTTATTGGTCTCATCTTCTGTTTCAAGGTCAATTGTAGTTATGGATGAGAACAAAAAGTTCTTTAGAATTGCTGCTGATAAGATGACAATAATTGCTATTAACACTATGTTTTGCATGCTTGGATACTTCTTTGATATGATTGGAGTAAATTTCAAATAAAAAAATATTATATTTTTGCAATTAATGTATACAACAGATCTGATACTTTTTAAACGATGATAAATCATCAGATCTTTCTTTGTCTTGTCCAGAGAGAGATGAAAGAGATCACATGATCTTCTTGTTATTAAACGAAAAAGCAAAGACGTGCACCAACAGGGAAGTATTTGAGCGGCTCAGTTTTTTAGTCTTTTTTTTTGTTTTGTTTCATGATGAAAAGAGGATACGTTACATCTCTGTCATCTGTTAAAACGATACATCGTATTCACTGTTAAATATACATATTAAATAATAAAATACACTTTACTATATAAATACAAACATATACTAATAAAAGTACAAAGCATCTCATTTCAACATCTTTTTAAAACCCCCAAAACAACCGCCCATCTTTCAGCCTCTCCTTTAAACTTTTACCCAAAAAATAACCAACCATGAAAACAATGACAACAGAAATAACCGAAGACGAATTATCATCAAGATCAGTATCAATAAGTTCATCAATAAATAATAGATCCAGTAATTTAATCTCATCTTCTTCACTACCTGATGACAATGAACCGCTAATAAACAGTCCTTACGAACTCGATATGAACATCAACGACGATACAACCATACTTTTAACGGGATTGGAGAACTCAACTGTGAAAATTAACATCAATATTGTTCAATACGACAAAGTTTTAACCAATGTCATAGCAATGACTTTTTGGACTGTTTTTGAATTAAAGACTGAGCTAGCAACAGGATCCAACTTAATCAACAAGGATGAGTGCCATTTGTTCATCCATTGTAAAAATGAGTGGGTGTACTTGAGTGATACATGTACATTAGTAAACTTTATTAATGTACTAGGCCCAAATGAATTCAAGTTGATAGATTCATTGGATGTGATAATAAGAGAATATAACGATTTTTACGAATGCCTACGAAGTTCAAAATACATTTTCAATGATCCAAAAATATTGTTACTAAACGTTTTTGAAAAGTTCTATAACGACAAATTTAACTTTACCGGAAAATCGTTGTACGATACAAATGGAAAAAAAGTTGGCGATGCTAATGTCATGATATATAAATTAATGAACGATTGCAACGTGATTGAACTTTATTTGGATTCTGAGTTTGAACAAGTAATAGATACTGAAAATGGGTTGATGGCTGGGATAAGTACTACTTTAGATGTGATACTTGAATCAGTTACAAAAGGCTATACATTTTCTAAACCTGCATATATTCCTAACATAAACAAGTCAATGCCATTCTTATCAATAGAGGGGATCGCAACACTTTTCAACCCAAAGAAAGCGATTAGAAACATTCTAATCTCAGTGGAAACTGCCAATGAAGTGACACTGTTGTTGAACGTAAGCGATGAGATGGTTGTTAGTCAGTTACTTACATTGATTTATGAAAACATTCAAAATAATGGAAAAAAAAAGTTTATTAGATATTATTTAAAACACGGAGACATGTTTCTTCTTGATCCGAATAGAAAGCTAAAGCACTACAATATTCAAAACGGATCAAAACTAGAATTGGCTGTATGCATCTCTCTAACCGAAGATGCTTTGTTAATCCAGGAAATGAAACCACCAATTTCAAAAAGGAATCTTGTGATGATTGCTTCTATTATCCTAGCTCTGATTTCAATTCTTATCAGCCTCATATGGGAAGGCCAATGATAAGAGTTGGGTATGGATAGGTAGTATATAGGCAGTATATAAATTTATAGCACAGATGAAAGGTTTCAATAATTACAATTTTTGCCATTGGTGTTTCAAACCCATAGCAGAATCGCACTCAAATTTAAACCTTAAATTGATGTAGCCCCTTGCACAGAAATTAAAATTAATTGAAGTACTAAAAAGATAATACTCATTAAACTAACTGGCATCCAGCTCAAGATCAGCTGATGAAAACAAAAGATCGAGCGAGGCAGAGGGCATTCTACAAGAATGAAGAACAAATTTATTATGTCAATTTACCTTTTCAGTAAATCCGTATAATATATTTGTAATTGTATTAGTCGGTGTATCATTAGTAATAAAGGGGAAGAGGGGGATATATTGCCATTTGCCAACTACAAAAAGAAGAATTTATTCTAAATGAACATCCTCGTTTTTGTAATTATCCAAGACAATACGATAAATAAAGTTTGGAGAGAAACCACCACTATATTAAAAAGAAATGATAATGTTAGTATGTGATATTCAAATATTGTGTAATAATCATTATTGAAAAGCAATACTGTTTTTTGCTTGTTTCTCTACTGTTAAAGTTGACATCATTTTTGATAAAGATAAAGCGAAAAAAAATACTCACATATTTGTTATATAAATGTCAATATGTTCAGGTAAAACGTAGTCAAACAATGGGTTAGTGACTTCACATTTTCCAACCAATGCACTATCTTCATAGGGTAAAACTTTACCAGAATTACCGACTTCAATTAACGAGTCTCTATCAAATGGATAAGTTGGAGAGAATTTATATAAACCAGCAACGGCAAAAACTGGAGTCTTGTGTTCTTTGGCACATTCACAAACAGTGGCAACACCAGCAGCAGTAACACAACCACCATTGGCAAAAACTGATCTAGTACCGATCAGAACTTTACCAACTCTTGACATAACGGCAAACACAGTAGAGTCGGGTATTATAACTGTTTCAATGTTAGCTTCAGCTAAGCTCTTTGCAAACTTGTGACATTCTTCAATATCATTTGGGTATGATTCGGTAATCAAAACTGTGAATTTTCTCTTCAAACCTGCTTTCAATAAGAAATTTAAAACTGTTTGAGAACCTGGAGTTGGTGTTAATAGAATTTCATTATCGTGGATCAAATCAACAGTCATTAATTCAATGTTTTCATGAACGGATTGGATTTCATCAATCAATTCTCGTATACCTTGAATAACAATCGATCTTAAATCTTGATTTTGTGCTTTTGTGGTTTCTTTTGTAGTCTCTTTGGTAGAGGTATTTGTTGATAATAATTGGAACATTGATGTATTAACAGGAGCATTAGAAGAAGAAACTGTTGCTGTTGCTGTTGCTGATGTTGATGAGTCATTGACCTCGTCTCTTATAATTGCAAGAACTCTTCTTACTATATTCCCAGCAGCAAACTCTCTTGGTTGTGCATCTATCAGTCTCTTACCAACTCCTCGTATTAGTTCAATAAATTCTTCAGTGTTAGACCATCTTGAACTGGAGATGACTCTCATTAACAATTGACAGGTTTCCATAGCGACATGAAAAGAGCCTACGATTTGTCTTCTTTTCAATTTTGAAATAAAAGAATCAATTAATATTTCAAATTTTTGTGCAGATGTTGACATTTTCTAATTTTGTTACTGTCTATATCTTATATTCAACTGTCAATTGAAACAAGAAATTGGTTATTAATGATGCACAAATCCGAACCCCTTCAGTTTCTATCTATATAATTTTCTGAAGCTCGATTCGACTCAAATCTCGAAAATTTTTATAGAAACAAAACAAAATGAATTGACGAATCTTGGGAAGCGGGTAACTCTCAGTAAACGCCGTCGATCGTCTATTATGTTACGTAGCATATATGACTAAACAGGGTACCTTTGACTGCTATTCATGTGAGGTAGTTATATAGTTGTTGAATAATTAAAATGGGAGAATAGCATACAGAAAGATAAACTACAACGTGAAGCGGTTACGTAACAACGATAATAGTTTTAGTCATCGAAAAATGAATCTAAACGAGACTTCATAGATTCTTTCTTTCCTTTACTCTCATCTTCAGATGAATCAGTATCTGATTCTGATCGTTTATTACTTGATTTAAATGCAACCTTGGACTTAAATTCTTTGGGAGAATCATCGCTGGATTTGCCAATATCGTCGTCACCATCATCCTCATCCTCATCATCATTTTCGTCCTCATCCTCATTTTCATCATCATCATCATCATCATTATCATCATCATCATCATCATCATCATCACTATAGCCTGAATCAAGATCCATCGCCATACCAACAGACTCTTGAATTTCTTTAACAGCATCATCCAATTCTTCAAGATACCGGTGATCGTCAAATTTAACATCTTTCTTTGCAACAGCTTCTGGATCCAGCTCTAGAATTTTCATCAACTTTTCTCTTTTCTCATTCATCTTTGCCCTTTGGTCGTTAGTCAGCCTAGAAGAATGCTTTTCCAAATGAGCCATTCTTTTCAAGTACTTCACTCTATGACCATCTAGCGTTTTGTAGTTATCTTTGCTCTGGCCTGACTTTTTAGCAGCAGCCTTTTTTTTCAGTGAAGAACCAAACCCACCTTTACCTCCACAAATAGGAATTCTTAAATGCAAAAGTAGATGCCCATGATCAGCAGGACTACTAGGGATATCCTGTATGTTACCGTACTTCAATATCGGAAGACCATTGGTCAATGCTATGATTGACTTCGACGAAACTGTCAAAGGTAACATGGCCTTTAATCGCAAGTCAAGTTCAATTGTAGAGGTGTCACTGGGCACGCCAATGTTTATATCGTTCAAACCAGATATTGTTTTCAAAAATATTTGTAGCATGGTGTATTTTTCCTCAAATTTATCTGCTTTAACAACAACCAAGTGTCTATATCTACTTTATACACCGAATACGTCGTTTCAATGAATAAATGAAATACCATTAAATAACTGAAAGAATCAGTTTATTTGCAAGTAATACGATCGTGTGCGGCGTATTTGTGTGGTCTAGTTTTCTGATTAGAAGATCAGAGAAATTGTCAACAATTGGATGCTTTTCTTTCTTCCTATTTTTTTTTGACATTAAAACTACCACTCTTTAAAACAACTGTTGAACACGAATACAACAATCACATAACCAAATATTTCAAGAAAAATGTCGTTCAATGTGGGAGTTTTGATTTTGTCAGATACTTGTTATAAAGATCAGGCTCAAGATAAGACAACACAGGCTATCTCCAACTGCTTAGACAACTTCAACTCTGAGGTTGGAGCAACAAAATACAAACTAAAAAGGACTGCGGTTATTCCTGATAGAATCGATGAAATACAAAACACCATCAGCCAATGGACTAAAACTGATGAGTTGAGACTAATTCTAACTTGTGGAGGTACAGGCTTCACCACCAACGATGTTACCCCGGAAGCAATCAAACCATTACTTGAAAGAGAAGCTCCTGGTATTGTTCATGTTATGCTTTCAGAGTCACTCAAAGTGACACCGTTTGCTATGATGTCTAGACCAATTGCAGGTATCAGAAACAAGTCTTTGATTATTACGTTACCAGGATCTCCAAAGGGATCAACGGAAAACTTACTAGCGATAATGAAAACTTTACCTCATGCTCTGATTCAAATTGAAAATAAAGACGCTAGGGCAATTCACAAAAAAGTGAATAGAACGTTAAATGATGTTTTGCCTGGTACAGAAATATCCTCTAATGACTCTCATAATGATAATCACCATCACCACCATCACCACCATGGCCATGAACATGAACATTCTGACGAAAGCAAAGTCGACAAAGTTTCTGGAAGAGTTGGATGTGGTATTGCTAGACATACTCTGATTTCCAACGATCCAGCTGCTCCAGTCACACAAAGGGCAAGAGAATCTCCATATCCTATTATTCCAGTTGACGAAGCGTTCAAACTAATTGACCAATACACTCCCATCTCCACTATAACTGAGATAGATATCAGAGATCCTTTCTTCACAGGATCTATAATTGCAGAAGATATTTTCTCACCTGTTAACGTGCCAAACTTCCGTGCCAGTATTGTTGATGGTTACGCTGTCGTTAACTCTGATGGCCCAGGAACTTTCCCTATTGTCTCAATATCTCATGCCTCGTCCAATAATGAAAGGAGAACTTTGAAACAAGGCGAAATTTCAAGAGTTACTACAGGCGCACCTGTTCCAGAAGGTGCAAATGCTGTTGTGATGGTTGAAGAAACTCAGCTTATCTCCAATACTGACGATGGACTTGAAGAAAAAGAGGTGATGATTTTGGCATCTGGAGTTGAAGAAAATGATAATATCAGAGACGTTGGTTCTGACCTCAAGCAAGGTGCTCTGATTTTAGGTGAAGGCTGTAAGATATCTGGAAATGGTGGGGAAGTTGGGTTATTAGCCAGTGTTGGTATATTCAGGGTCAAAGTTTATCAAAAGCCATTGATTGGTGTTTTGTCAACTGGTGACGAGTTGAAGGAAATTGATGCAACTGGTGGATTACGTTATGGTGAAATATATGACAGTAATAGACCTACCTTAATATCTACAATTAAACACACTGGTTATCAAGCCATTGATCTAGGTGTTGCAAGTGATTCGAAGGACTCCTTAGAAAAACTCATTCTAAAAGCTTTCGAAGGTGACAATATAGACTACTTAGTAACAACTGGTGGTGTATCGATGGGTGAAATGGATTTACTAAAACCTACCATTGAAAGGGTCCTCGGAGGTACAATTCATTTTGGAAGAGTCAGAATGAAACCAGGAAAGCCTACCACTTTTGCTACAATTGAATTCAAAGGTAAAACCAAGGTCATTTTTGCTCTTCCAGGAAACCCTGCTTCTGCATCTGTTTGCTATCACGTTTTTGTTCTCCCTTCTCTGTTAAAGTACCAAGGGATGCTTCCAAAGCCAGGAAGTACTCTTCCAACATTTCCAATAATCAAAGTGAAGCTGGCACAAGATTTTAGACTAGATGGAAAGAGACCAGAATATCAAAGGGTTTTTGTTTCTCAAAGTTCTGATTACGAGTTACTGGCAGAGTCCACTGGTTTTCAAAGAAGTAGTAGAATTGGATCGTTCAAAGGTGCCAATGGGTTCCTTTGCCTTCCATCTGGGGAGGATTTTGGTTCCAAGACGGCCAATGCAGGTATCATGATGGACTGCATATTGATTGGACCTCTTCATAGTGATATATAAACTGCAGTATACAAAAGAACAATACCATATGATTCATGTTTCCATGTTTGTAGACATTTAATCAATTAAGCTTAGTTTCCTTCCTGGAAGACGGTCGTGTGTATTCCACTTTGTGTTCGTGCTTCAGTTTTTGTTGTAGATCTATATAACGATGCGATTCTATACATGTATGAACCTCTACCAAGATACCCAGACCAGTCACCTTGATTACAAAGGGAAATTAGGTAAAATCATCCCCTAAATATCTACAGTTCAATTGCAAACACTATACTATTATTAATATCAAGAGATCAACCCTACTGAACCTGTTTTTGAGCTGTTTTCACTTTGCAAACTCGCCCAAAAGATTTGAATGTATTGGATTAATACGATTTACAACATTCAAACATAGTAGTTATATTTCATATCTAAAACACTTAGCGCAGTCTCTTATTATAGACAAACAGGTACATAGATTTAGCGGACAAATTACAGAATATTTCTAATTGAAATGACTGGACAATCGATCTTGCTTGAAATGTCACAGCATGACTTCAATGTATGTGCACTGAATCATCACGAACAATATGCCATTTTCTTCAATACTCTATATATAAACCATTCATACTAACAGCAATAACTGATTAATTGTTTTCTTCAATTTAGGACACCATTGAAAAACTCAGGACTTTGAGAGTAATAGACTTAAAAGCCATTTGTAGAACAATAGGAATATCACAAACAGGCACCAAAGCTCAGTTGGTTGAAAGAATACAACATGTGTTTAACACTGCAAGCAGAAGAAGAGAATTTGCCAAAGTGCAAACGGTCAGAGTGATTATCCTTAAAGCCAAAAATGGTGAAGAAATGCCAACTTATGATGAAATCTTTGCTTCTTTTCAGACTAGTGCACATAGGGATTCAGCCCAAAGATTAAACGCTTTAAGGAATCCTCCAAGAAGAACTCAAAGAACTCTTCATTGGGTGAATTTTAAACCAAGCGTATTCTTCACATCTAAACGTTTGATTCAAGCAGATGGAAGCGAAAACCCTAAAATTGCCCTTAAGGATGAGGCACATAGAGCAACAACAAGAATGCACTTTCAATTGACTTCCGAAGAAATTGGAGAAATGAAAGCAAATAGCAACAGAAGATTATTTTTGTTATCTGGTGTTATCAATGAAGAAAGACCTAGCACTGAAGAGCAATACTTAGAATTTCCACAACCAAATGAAATGGTTTTCAACGATGTTAAAATGACCGTCAGCACAAAAGGTATCAAGGGTAAAGTAGGATCGGTGAAACCTGCTGATTTGACTCCCCACTTGAAGTATCATGAAAGAAACTATTTGGATATTGTATACGCTTATACAAAATCAGATTATCTTCTTTATCTTTATATTGTGGAAATCACACCCGTTAAAGAGCTCTATCAAAGGATCTTGGATCATAGTCATATAACCAAACAAACAACTTTGAATTTTATCAAAGAGCAAAGACAAGAAGATGATGACGTTCAAACATCAAAAGAAATTGTCTCACTAAATTGTCCATGTTCATTTGTTAAGATGGAGAAACCTTGTAAGTCAGTGGAATGCGAGCACGTTCAATGCTTTGATGCTTGGTTCTTTATTGAGCTGCAAGTTCAAGCACCAACTTGGCTATGTCCTGTTTGTTCTAAGAAATTGGAACTTGAAGACTTGGCCATTGACGACTACTTCCAAGAAGTTATTGACAAAACTACTGCTGATGATGAAACCATTGAAATCGATGAAAATGGTGCTTGGCATGTTAAAAATGAAGAATATAATGATGAATCAGACTCTTCACAAACTTTAGCTCCAGTGCAACCAAAGATTGAACATACTGAACAGCAAATGTTTGAGGCTACCAATGATTCTGTAGAGGTCATTAATTTGGATTCCGACGAAGAATTTGAAGAAGAGGCACCTTCTGCTCCACTATCTAGAAGAACAACCAACAACTCCAGGTCTGAGCCATCTCCATCTCCAATGACTTCTCAACTACAACCTATCTCAGCATCTAATGAAATTTTAGCAGATAATGATGATACAATAATTCCACCAAGTACAAGAAGAAACAGACCAATGGTAGGTTCTCCGTCGACATCAAATGCAGATTCCCCAAGAGTATCTTCTGATTTCTTTGACAACGCGATCAGTAGTACTCAGAATGATGAACAAACACCAGCAAGAGAACCTTCTCGAGCAAGTAACAATACTACAGGAAAAGAAATTCAAGCGACACCAGGAATGACAATCGCTCCAGTTATTAGAGCAAACTCGGGACTTAACAATGTTTCTGCTCCAGAGTTAACCATTGCTACGAGAAATCCTTACGAGGACGATGATGATGATGATATACCTTTAGCAATGCGGAGAAGAGAATCACCAATGGCAAAAAATACCACAACACCTAGCTCAAAAGTACCTACA
This sequence comes from Ogataea salicorniae, assembly GCA_030557545.1. Taxonomy (NCBI): domain Eukaryota; kingdom Fungi; phylum Ascomycota; class Pichiomycetes; order Pichiales; family Pichiaceae; genus Ogataea; species Ogataea salicorniae. Next base: position 164,681 of record JAKTPI010000007.1, on the reverse strand, counting down.
CCATTGTCTAATAATAGAAGCAACTTGTCAAGTCCAAATAGTATAATCTCAAACCCAACACCCAATGTAACAATTGCAAGAGGCTCAGCTCCAATATCAAATACAAACCAGCTTGCCATGCCAACCTCAATCCCATCTTTATTCCCAACTCCATCATTTACAAATCAAGTTGAAATTATCAATGGAGTGAAGAGACCAAGTATTTCCAACCAGTCCAACAACAAGTCACAGAAAACTTCTAATAGCAGCACACCAATGTCATCAATTGATAATGGAAAAGGGGCCTCAATTATTGGGCCGCTTCCTCAAGCTCCTAGACTCCAAACTTTACAAAAAATAGATGCTGCAGCACAAGCTAAATCATCACCTGAACAGCGACAACACCCACTGAAATTGGTTAACAGCCATCAAAATAACTCGCCTGCTACTTCAACGATTTCCAATGATTCTCCACAGCCCAATGTTAACTATGCTGAACAGCAAACTAACAATGCGATCCAGAATGAGAATCTTCTTCCACCAGAGAGAGAGGCCATCACTGAAAGTTTAACAAATCAATCTGTGGCTGCACGTTTAACATCATTGAATAATACTGAAAACTCTCAAAACTCGGCATATAAACATCAATTCAATCAATCAATGCATCATAACACTTCTGATTCACTGTTAAAAGACCGTAATACCCTCACTACAGTCAATACTCCATTGAGATCAGGCTCTTTACAATCATTCCAAATGTTCAAGGATTCTGAAGATACTCGACCTTTCGGAACAGGAAAGTATGAAACCACGAATAGCTTGAAAGATTACCTACTTGTTCTTCAAAATAACTTTGCAAAAGTGGAACAAGCGAGAAGTCAAAGGGACGAAATTCACGTTAATTTGAATCATTTGAAAGAAAATAGTCCAAATGATCCTCGTATACCGGCACTGAAACATATGTACAATGAAAATTGCGATTATATCATCAAACAATTAGCTACTTTTGACAGCGAAAAGAAGAAACTCAAGTTGAAGGCTAAATCTACTCAACAGTCGACAACTCCGCCATTCCAAGGTAACCCAATTAGTACTGAAAAATTCATTGATGATATTTTTGAACTTGCACTTCGTAATGGTAGAAAACAATTTTATGAAAGCAACCATTGCGAATTAAAGACACTAGAGGAGTCCAACTTTGCAAACTCACAGGACAATGGAGAAAAACAACAAGTTGCATCAAACAAAGATTCACACGATCAGAGTCCACGACCTCATCAGCAAATGCAGGTACAACTCCACGGCCAGAACCAATCTCAACAACCTGGAGTAGCTTATCAACTACCTAGTCATTACAAACAACAAGACTTTTATTTGCATCATCAAGATCTCATGAGACAACAGAATGAAAAATTTGTCGAAAACCTTATAGACCAGCAGTCAAAATTAGAGCTCAGTCAACAGATCCAAATCTACATGAACAGTCACAGACAGAATCTATGCGATCAACAACAATTTACACCTGTTCAGAATCAACAACCTCAGATTCAAAACCAACAACACCAGTCTCTAAAATTGCAGAATTTTACTACACAGCAACCAGATACTAATATACAACAACAAAAAAATGTTTTGCCAAGGGAAAAACAGTTGGAACAACAAAAACAATTAGAAGATAAAGTTAAAGCTGGCGATTTCCAACAACATCCTCGTCCTTCGTTTGTTTCACAGCCACAGGGCGAAGCAAACAACTTCATCCGGAACAATACTCAATCTATCAACTCTCAAAACAAAGGATTTTTTTTAGAAAAGAACCCACATAGCTTTGGCCCAGTCTTAAATAGCAATGGAATAACACTAAACAATGGTAGCACTTTTAATCCACCATCTAATAACTTTCCATTGAATTATAACCAGCAAAATTTTCCACTAAAGAATAGCAAGATGACAAACACTAAAAGTGCTCAACCCTCATTACCTTCATTCTCTTCTAACAACTTGCTACGCAAACGAACTGGAACTGCTACTACTACTTCGCCTACACCCCAGACACTTACCGCTTCTCCTACTACTATGCCTGCTAATACAAACTCTGTCTTCAATTTTGGAGCCCAAGGTTCTCAAGGGGTTAGTAATAACAGACAGCCAAACATTCAACCACCCATAACATATCAAACTTTGAATAACCCTCCCCCTCAAAATGCTGTTTATAAAAACTATAAAAACCCAACTCCAAATTCTTTAGATGCCAACGGTTACAGTACATACAATAAAGCGGGCCAGAACACAAAAGCTTTTCGAACTATAGCCCCTAAACTTCGACCGCTTCAACTTCGACCTCAACCTCAACTTCAACCTCAACCACAACGAGGACAAGCTCAAAAACAAAGAGGCTCTGAGCTACCGGGATCTTCACCAGATCAGTCTAGACTCGACCAACAACACTTTCATTCTCCATCAGCTACTACAGTTACAGAAAAAAAACCCAAATCATTACTTGGGTTCAATTTCCCTAATTTGAGTAAGCTTTTGAGGGAAGAAACACAGGGGAATGGAACTGATGCTGCTAGTCCAGGAAATAATACAGTTCATACTTCTAATCAATACGCAATGCATAATAACTCTTATTATACCGGAAATCAAATCAATCAGTTACAAGCTACCAATAATATCAAAGGAGGACCAACAAATCGTAGTTTTACAGAACCAAATCCCAACAACTCTTGGAGTCAAACACCAACGAGTGTGCCTCCGATGAGTACTGCAAGTACGGATAATTTTGCTGCTTTCATCGATTTAACTGCAGAATCTGATGGAGAATGACTCTAGGATTTTTTTTGGATGTATACTTCGGCTTTTTGTTATCATCACCTTTTCTGTTTTTTTCAAATATATTGTACATTAAAAACACCCACTAATTATTTATTTCAATCTATGTACGTTTACAAATTTTTCTTAATGTATAATGTTTATTGTTTCTATTACACAAAGGGTATTCGAGTTGGTGTTTTTTCCCTATATTTCACATATTCAACACCGAAAAACTCAACCAATTTAGCTTCTTCGTATCTAATACGTTTCGAGAAAAACATGTGCAACAAAAAGAAAAATAAACAAAAAGAAACCGGATTATTTAACAACAATTGTGTACCTAAAGCCCAGTAGAAGAAACCTGAATAGGACGGATGTCTTGAGAAGCCATAAACACCAGATGTGACTAACTTATGGTTTGCTTTTTTATCATCTGCAATAATGTGACTGAATGATTCTCCTGCTGTAATCATTGCCATTGATCTTAAATACTGACCGAGAAGAACGACAATTGAACCTACTATGGAAACATATGGGTGGCTTAATTTAAACTTAGGGAAAAAGTATAGTTCTATAAGTGCTTCAGTAACGGCTATTAAATGTGCCATGGTGTATTGATACCCATTGTAAATTAAGAATGAATCAGTTGAGACTTTATCAAATGAATATATCGATGTAGTGTAAAACTCTAAGAAATGGAACAACGATAGCGCAATTGTGTAAACCATTATTTGCTTGAATTGTAACAGTGGGAGAAAGACAATCGAAGAACCTATTATTATTCCTAAAATCAACGATGTCGATGCAATCTTGTGAAGTGGATTTTCTCGAATTATTCTAACTAGATTATGAATATCAGTTTTTGAATTATACGAAAATTGCGACATTGTTCTTCGTGCTGGATAACACCTATTAATTAATACTACAGTTCTTTCAATGCATCATCTACTAGACAAATCGTGGATTATTTATACAAGAACATCTATTCCAACTATTGACATGTATTACAACAGAGCTCTTTGTTTCTATGCTTTTTCCTCTTTGGGACAAATCAATGCAAAACTATAAATGAGAATCACACGACTTTATAGAATTTAGAATATTTGATGTATGGAATTTGGGGTATTTTGCTTTTATACAGTTATGTAGCTTTATAGATTAGTATTTATAAAGTCAAATAAATAAACCATGTGTTTAGTGTTAGAAGTTTCATGGAATACAGGAGGAGTTTCTAGCGCCCTAACACTTTCTGGATGACGAAAGTAAAAAAAATGTCAATAATGTATCTCAACCATGATCTTAAAACACGTAATCCAAACGTATGCTTTCATTAAAATGGAGTTGCACTTGCAAAGGCATCAAACTTTTTAGCAGTCATACCAAATGCTGGCCCCAACTTTGAAATATTAACCATACTAAATGCCGCTAAAATGGTCAATGCAGACAACACACCATACGTTCTTCTTCTTGCAGTTAGCGAAAACAGCTTCAAGTATCTATTCCAACCACTAATAACATGATACGAACCAACAAATGTTAAAAGAACTAAACCAACCGGAGTTTTGAAAGGGTGCACTGAAATAGCATTGGATATATAAGATAAATCAATGTATGATGAATCACCATCCACTATCAATGTACCAAGTCTTTGCTTTGCAACATGATAAATCAACATCGGCAACAATATGTATCCGGAGAAACTTATTGGGGACAATCCTAAAAACCTTGAGCTTAAAGATTTTCTTGATCCCAATCCTAGCAATGAAGTGATACCGCCCAATCCTTCATCTTTATCATCGACAACTTCATCTCTCACACCACCTTTCCAAGCTCTTGAACTCTTTCTCTTTTTCACTTTTCTCTTGCCGTATTTTTTATAATTTTGATATTGTCTTATAAATCTCAATGAGATACCAGACGTGACATGAATGAGTGACGACCAGAGAATTATTGACTCAAATGCTGAAACTTGGTATAGTTCTCTACCCATTGAGATTAATTGCTCTCCAAGGTCAAGTTGCGCTAAACCAGGTGCAATAACAACACCCGATAAATGAATCACACTAAATATACTAAATGGTATCGTACTGTATTTTTGTAATGAAGTTAAGAATGGAATTAATTTGCTAGTATATGATTTTGAACTCGGCGAATTTAGAATTCCTGGAGTTAATATATCATCAATGGATATAGGTTCTGGAGAAACAGATTGGAGTAATGGATCCATCTTGAACTTATTATTATTATTATTATTATTTTTACAACTGATATTATTAGCAACTATATCACTTTATTTTTAAAGATTATCTCCTGTTGTAGAGGAATGAAGGAAACGGTTTTATCAGTAGTTGCTCTTAGAAAGAAAGATTTCATCATCATCTCACAGTACATGAAAAGTCCCGAAATTAAATTTACGGCTGTGCAAGTTACTACCTTTTACAAATTTGTGGTTTCTGATTGGCGGAATTGCTGTGTGGGTTTTACTGAAGAAAAGGTAATGGAACAACTTGTGATTATGAATAAAGCAAGATAACACAAAGAAAAAATAAAAACAATATATGAGTTTCTGTTTAATAAAAAAAACAAGAAAAAGCAAATGGACAAGAAAAAAGCAATATATTTTTGAGTGAGATCTGGCGTCTCTTTTTGCGATCTGTTTTTTTTTTTTTAATCCTTATTTTTATTTTGCTTGATGTTTTATTAAGGGTACAGTAACGACTGATCTAGGAAGTGAACCTATCAAAGAACAATTTAAATTGAACTTCACCATCGTAGCCAGGTCTAATAGGAACTTGCTTCCAAAAATGTGGTCTTTGGTCAGCAGACCAAGAGTAAGTACCGCCGTATGTAACTAATCCAGTTTCTTTATCAAACGCAAATTGCATAGGTTTCATAACTTGACTACAACTCAAATCACCAGCAGAATCCAGCCCACACCAACCCTTTGAGGATTTAATTTGATAACCACCAAACGGAGCCTTTACTAATTGGAATGTAGCACAAGTTCCTGAAGAGTACCACTTACCCGTACTAATGATACAACCATTTTCACCTTGTGGTTTCAAGTATCCACGCCAACCATCACCGGTTGGTTTGGGTGCTGGTGGGTTACCACCAGTTGGAGTTGGTGGCTTAAAGTTCTTTGGTAAAAACTTGATACCTGATTCAGGACATTGGGATGATAACATTGCAGGAATTGGAACGAAATCACCGGTTAAAATTGAGCCATGCAAATGATGGAAAAACCAAACTTCTTGTAATGCGTTAAATCTATTACATTTAAAGAAAACAGGTTGACCAAAACGTGCAGTTAGTGTGTCATCAATTTGTTTCTTTGTATATGTTTGGTCTTCAGATGGGACAATACCGTTTTCAGCAAGCCACTGAGCAGTTGGTAACGTTTCAAAAATTTCGACAGTTTTCTTATAAAAATCAACGACATTTTGTAATGGTTTGTAATCAGTCTTGTCATAACAGCCTGGTTTAATAGTACTCATACAAGTACCATGCTTGTTATATTCATGAGTCCACAAGTCATTATCATGGCCATTGAAATTCTTCCAAATTCTCTTCATTTTATCCAACAATTCAACTTCACCAAACTGTTCCAGAACAACTTCCGCACTACCAATATTCAAAGAGTCATCACAAAATTGTTCGTACTGGCCATTACATAGATCTGGCCATAATCCATGCAAAGTGAACATATCATCAGGACCAAGTGGTGGGTAATAATCCCAGAATTGTGTTTGTAGTAAGACACCACCTGGGTACTCAAAACAACAACTATCAGACACTTCAGAGGTATTAGTACATGACAATGGAAGGTCAATAGGACAAGAATGATTTGCTTTGTGGAATGGATTATCAAGTAAACTTAATTGGTGTTGTTCATTTTGGTAATCTGATGGCAAATAGAAGCACGAGCCTGGGGAAATTAGAGTAAATAGTTGAAGTATTGAAGGTGTTTTCAGTAACATGCTTGGAAATTTGAATGGTAATAAGATTAGCAGCTCCTTTGATTGATAGAAATGATAAATAGAAGATACAAACGTGAAAGAAGAAGAAAATAAAATTTGCACGGTTGATTGGAATACCGGATTGAAATGAAAGCCAATCTAATCATTTGCTGCAATCGTGTCCATGTCAAAATCAGACAAAGATTTCAGAAAAATGTGGAGAGAATTTGAAGGAAGCGCCTGTATCAACTATTTCCCGATTGGGACAAAAAACAAAGCAGTTTGAATTCCATTTGATGCTTTTCAATTAAAATGACTTTTAGATGATCGACATGTTAAACAGTTAAAATTGACAGCTTCATTGTTTTCAGAAAATTAGTCAAAAGTTACTGGTTCCAAATAAATAACTTTTGCCATAGATGGCTTATAATTGACTACAACTAGCCACTAGCGTACAGATTGCCAGTCAGAACAAACAACAAGACCCTCTGCCAGCCTCTTAAAAACTAATGCCAACAAAATTTAAAAGATTGGAATAGGTAATTAATTATAACCAACCCACCAGAAATAATTAAATTGTTATCCCCACTCTTCTAAACTAATCCAAGATTTATTGACTCAGACCCGTTTTGCATTAAAAAAAAAAACCACCAAACGAATGCACCGGATAAGGACAAAGGTAGCATAATTCAGTTATTGATCGGTTTTCGCTTTTACTTCTCATGTGTTACTTGGATCTGTTTGCAGTAGATTTGTATTTGAAGTACCAACAAACGGACCTGAGCCACAAACTTAGTAATCAAACACAGAGACAACAAGGTTTTTAGTATTGTTGGAATTAATAGAGGCAACAAAATCCAGCTAATAGAAGTGTTTTCAACCATTATTACCAAGACCATGGTTCTACGATGACGATGAGTCAGGTCAATAATGCTGAGCCAAAATTACCATAAGCTGATTACTGAAAGGGGAGAATTTTAAGAAAGCAGAGCCTGTTTGCCAGATCCATAGACTTTCCTAACATATTTGATGTTTTAATTGACAAGGGATTTATAAAAATGTCAATGGAACAGGATGTAATGTCAGGTATATATAGTAAAGACTAGATATGTAAGGACTCAGGAAGAGTTACTTACATCATCAGATAAATTGTCTAGCCGAGCATCAATGCATTAGAATGACGGATAGAATTAGTGCCGATCAAACACCTAAGACACTTAAACAGAATTATGAAAACTTACACACAAAAGAATACAGCTTGTATCAGTAGATATATGGATTAAAGGGAGTAAACAAGTTCCTAGTCATTCACAGCTTCTGACTATCAACCAAATATATGAAATTTGGTAAATAGTAAAAACTTAATTTCAATAATTTCTAAATATAAAGATGTAAAGGGATTAAAAAGTAGGGATTCTGGGGGTGTTTATATATTAGCCATTTGACTTTTATACATTTTTGGCTAGCACACGTATTTTCTGAGGATCGGATACTTTTATAAAATAGAATGATTTTATTTATATTGAAATACTAAACGGCCTTGATAAACAACTTATACTTAAACTTACTCTTAAACCGTAGATACGTATATATATATAAACAAATTAAACAATGGAGACCGTTCCATCAGTACTTTCCGAATCAAATCTCGATATTCACAATGCATTTGCTGCACCAACAACCTCTCAAATACCACCATTCCCAATAATAAATCAAGAACAAGACGATGATTTTCACGTTGATGACGATGACACTGAATATACTTACGAAACAGACCTTATTGAAAACAACTCGGCATATATACAGAAAGAATGGGAAGAGAATGTAGTTATGTTGAAAAGTTTGGTGAATTTTGTTATATTACCATTGATTGGTAAAGTTTTAGGACGGAGAACTGCTCATTTTATTTGGAAGAGAGTTGCTGAACTTATATTTTGATAATAGAAAGTTTGAGATATAGTTGGAACTAAACATAAGGTTGTTTTGGTTTATATTAGTGTGTGGACAAGATGCTTAGTAACAGAGTTTTCGTTGGTGGTCGCTGGATTAATGGTTTTTTGTTACATCTTGTTTATATATTGGACTACAGTTCACTAGATAGATACTCTAAGTTACTATATATGCACTTTCTCAAAGGAAAATACCCGCGTTTCAAACTTGTTAAAGACATTACAAGATAATGTGGTTCAATATCAAGTAAAACCGAAAATCTTTAATAGAGCATAGTTATATATAAAATACAAATGCAAAAGAAAACAGTCCACAACTACAATTCAAAAAGCGCCCAAAAGATAAAATCATAAAGTACAAAATAGACACCTCTGTATGAATGACAACATCATTACACACAACGAAATCAATCATTGAAATAAAAGTGCAATATATGATTAACATCAAATTACGGCATCGTATTCATCAGTTGATGATCAATAAATAAATTAAAATAACCACACACCAAACCGTAGTAAACAAATTTGAGTTGGCTCATCTCATCAATTTCGGTATCAACCTCTCACTCTTCAATTCCAACTGTGAATTCAAAATCTTGAAAATCTTAACTAGTTTATTAACAATACTAACGTTTAACAAAAGAACTAGATTATAAAGCATTGGCTCAGAAGGTGAATTTATAACACTTTCTTGTTTTTTCAAAAAATTGATTAATAAGATCAAAACATTCTTAATAACAAGTCTTGAATCAGGTAAATAATACTGACTTGTATTATTATATGTTGATAAGCCACTACTTGACAAGCCCAATGATTCAAGAATGCTGTTAATGTGTGCCAAATCGGACCCAGAGAGGTTGTTAATGTACACATTTGTAGATAGCAGTTTAATACATGACATTACATCCAGGTTGGATTCTGATAATCTATATCCTAAATCAATAAAATTGTTGAAATCAACAACTTTAACAATAACTTTTTCAGTACCAGTCACACTTTTCGTGGATGCTGATGAAAGGGATATTGTACTTGCACTTGTTGTTAATAGTGAAGAAGTGTAGTTTGGTTTTGAACTATCATTCAAGCCCAATGAAAGGTTAAAATAATTAAATAAATCGTTGGTTTTTATTGAATAAGTAGAAGGGTTAACTAAGACTTCAATCACTTCGTCTAGCACCATGATCTCTTCTTGGATCAATTGTTTAGTTGATGTTGTCATTGTAGATACCTACCAAATCAGTAAAAAAAAAAATCGTTTATATCGATAGTGTAAATGAATAGTGGAATTGATAATTTGTATGCTTGATCAACTATGGAGATATATCCGTTCTGGTGATTATGATAAAGAATAGTAATACCAGAAACCAATCTGCCTGTGTGCTCTTTTCGGCTTATTGAAAGAACAGTCTAAGCCAAGCCAGGTCAAAACCAAGGCTGTGCAAATTACAGACGCGTCTATAAGGGTAAGTGCGATTACATAATTACACCCCCCACATGGGGGCTATTTAATTCTCTTTAAAAAGAGGATCAAAATACATATACATCAAAGGATTAGTTTTGATTCTCTTTATTTAGATAACTCAGCCTCATGGACACTTGCTTTCCCTAGGCAATTATTCTTTTTCAAATTTTTATAAAGTTGATCGAGAAATCAAAATGACATCTATTACATCAATAGAATATGTTCCTGGTTTGAAGGTCTCAGATATACTAATTAAACGCCCCACTGAATTAAAACTGTATATCTTTAGATTGAGTTTGTTTGGTATCAAACTAAAAACTTTGTTCTATAACCTAATATCAAACTTACATTTGGAAGATAGAACAAACTTACAGTTTAACTACTTATTAAATTCGTTTTTGACCCACTTTTCCATTTTCAATAACTGTTTGATTATAGATTCTCCAACTGGAGGTAATCGACCAACCTCAAACTTATCAGTTGTCAAGAACTAACATCGTCTGACTTTTTGAAACTAAAAACTTTAGCAAATAGAAACAAGTTCTATATTAAGTACTATTATTTCAGCAACTACACAGATGAAACTGCTTGGCTATTGGTCCATTGCCAAAACTTCGTTGTTAATGAACGTTCAAGAACTGATGAGTTACCACTTGAATATTTGAAAAATATCACTGAACTTCATTTAAACTGTGAAAAAATAGATAACATTGATCTGTTATATGTGGCAAATAATTTGAAAATAATCAAGTTTCAAATAAATAACAGTTTCATCAATGGTGCTTATAACGAATGTCTCAAAATTCTATTACATTTTTTGATACTCAAACCAATAAAATTGACTCTATCATTAACATTGTTTAATAACAGCAATTTGGATAAAATATTATTGGATTTCAATGATTTTTTAGAGAAAGTTGATAAAACAAGTGTTTACAATTCACCAAGACAATCATTAAAAGTACAACTAAAGTTCGTAAATACTTTTGAATCTAACTTTGATTTAGATTGGGTGATAAATACTATAAAGCGTTTCCCCAAGATAGTGAAAGATCTTGAAATTGATTTGGTTTCAAATTCAATAACCCTATCAAAATTACTTAAATTGACAAGACATCTAAGAAGTCTAACAATAAGCTCACTTAACGATTCCAAATGTGAAATCATCCACACAAGAAATTCATCGATAGCTTCATCGAGTGCTTCTTCAGCTTCCAGTATATCTTCGTATAACCCACGTAAGAACAGATACCTGTTGGTGAATTAGAGTTGAACGGTTCAAACTTTCTAGTAACTACCCCATTCTTACAACTTTCAACAACTTGCATTCTTTAAAGTTGATTGGTTGTAAATTATCCATTGAGGTTTTAGATAGATTGCAAAATTTAAAGAAATTGCATCTACATAACTGTCATTATGAGGATATGATCAGTTTACCTTCAAACCTAATAGATATTCAATTCACTGAAGATGATACTCAAATTTTGTCATCTTGTTATTCTTCACAAGTCAAATTTTACCCTGTTATGATCCATAATTTAAATCATGAAGGTGTTTCCAATTTAAAAAGTGTGAAATTTAAAGGGAAATCTTTAACAAGTAAGATCCTATCAGATTTACCATCTACACTTGAAACTTTAGTCATTGATGAATGCAAAATGAAGGAGAACCTGAGAAATCAATACAGCAAACGCAACAACATTGTATTACCTGAAATGTTAAAATATCTAGAAGTATATGGCTACTGTTACAAATCATGACCATTGCTTATAAGGAACTTTGAAAATTGTTGTAAAATTAGTTCAACTTCTTGAATTTCAAATGTTGTCCAAACTGGAAAAATTAACAGTCAAAGAAGTTTTCAAAAACAAAGTGCTAAGCAACTGGCCAACCGATCTACTACCTAATTTAAAAGAGTTATATCTTGACATTTCCTTAGCTTCATTCAAATCAATTGAACTTCCAAGTTCAGTGAAGAGACTGATTGCTAAACTAAACAATTTCAGAAAAGATCCTTTTGTTATTTTCAACAAGTTGCCTAACAACTTAGAAGAATTTTAAATCATTAGTAAGAGTTTATACTACAATCTGATTGGAACAAACATTAACAAACAAAATTTGAGAAAGTTTAAAATAAAAATTGATCTACCAGAATCTCAAAGACAAGCATTGGTAGTTAAATTGAGGTTGAACGATGTTCCTAGTTCACTAAAGAAAATCGAGTTCAAAAGAGAACTGAATTATAGTTCTACTAAGGTTCAACTTTATTTGATTTGTAATGAAATCGCTGAAAATTTTTAAAAAATGTGGACTTGTTGGTAAATGTGATATTATTAAAGAGTTAAACAACACTGGGTTCTTTAGGAGAAAATTGGGCTTATGATTATGATTATGGTAAACGGGTACTGTCTGTTCTTTTTTTTTCAAATTCTTCTATATTTATTTAATCTAGTAAGGTACAATTTATATTTGTTTTATAAATGCCTTAGCTCAGACGTCTCTTTAATGAGGTCTTGACTTTGGAGCAGCCTTAGGACCCCAATTATCGGTTGGATTTTCTTGATATCTAACAATCTTGATATTTCTCAATTTTTTAACCTTTTTGCTGACGTCATTATGACTAAACAACCACTCTAAATCACCAACATCCTTATTTTCACCCCCCTTCAATTCCTCCAAGTTGATATTCTTACCAATTTCCGAATTGTTCAAGATTTGATAACCTGCTGAGGTTTTAGACATTTTGTCTGAATTATGACCAGTCTTTTCACAGTACTTCTTACCAATAAACCAAATAACTTCCCATGGAGCGTTTGTCTTAATGGCACTTGTCATTGCATGTGTTAATGATGCATCGTAACCTAAATTACCCAATGCTGATGCCATAACATCAATAGAAGGTGCTGAACATTTCAAAACTGACGATAATGTGGTTGTTTTGAAGTAGAAATGGGAATCGGCACCATTAACTTCATTTTCAGCCACGATTAACATACCTTTGATCCTAGGTAATGTTCTATAAATGGATTCATCAGCAAGGGATTGCAATTGTAAAATTTTATCAACAAATGATTTGTTATGTAATGGGCCAGCGTACATTGGACCAGTCAAATGGTTGGCATACCCACAGAAAGAACAAGTTGGTCCAACTGGTGGGCCTTTAGCTAATCCAAACTTCTTGTTATTTTGCTTAGTTTTTCCATTTGGATTTTCCATACATTTACCCAAATATTGATCGGCATAAGCATAACAACCAGAACATTTATAAGTGATCATGGTGTTAGATGCCAACTCTTTAACTTTGATAGGTGATGTTTTAACTCTAATGAATAGTCTAACATAAAAATCAATTGATAAACAAAGTTGTGGTTCAATGTACTTCTTATGTCTTGCTGCAGTATTAGCAATCATATTCAACACCAATCTCAATGCTGATTCATGTGTAGCATCACCCCATAAATTGGTACCACCGTACAATGCAAAACACTTCTCTGGGTAACCGTTACCTGCTAAAACACCCAAGTCTGTACATGTCACCAAAAGCAAACCGTCATCCTTGATAGCATTCATTGCTGAATCCATGAATGGAGTTGCTGTTCCGTATGGATCTAAGTCAATAACGTGGAATGCTTGCTTTGAGTTATGCATGAATTGAATGGCATCGGCTTCGTTTGGTTTAACAATATGTGAGATTGAGTTGTATTCGGTGTTTAATTTGATGGCTTTAACAGCGTGATTACTTAAATCATTGGCAATAACTTTGGCAACAAGTGGAATTTCTTTACCGTATCTTATGGCACGTAAACCTGTTGCTGATAGAGCTTCTAGGATATGAACGTATGGCTCTGGCTGTTCTGGTTGTTGTTCGTCAACTTGAGTGGCCACAATGGAATCTTCGTCAGCTTGGGTGGATTCAACAGCTCCTGTTTCAGTGGCTTTTGTTTCATCGTTCTTTTGTTTCTTGTTAGCTGCTTCTTGTTGCTTGTTTCTCTTCTTTGTTTGTTTTTCTTCAGCGTAAATTTCAGACCAGGCCTTGATAGCTAAACATGATAGATCTCTGTTGTATTGTTGAACAGGGTTGTAAAATACTTGGTTTGGAGGAAATAAAATGTTTGCTGAACCTTCAGTTAAAACTTCGTATTTAGAGGTATCAATATCTTCTGGCTTCATTGGACTAGCTTCAGTTGAAATAGGATTTATGGAGTCGGCGGTGGAGGACATCGTAGATTTGAATGATCTTTGATTAATGAGTCTTTTATGAGTATATGATGTAAAAAGTTGGATTGTTGATCTATTCAAATATCTCATTACCTACTCTAAGCATATATTCTTACCGTAACAAGTTGCCTTTAAGAACCACAATTATACCAGTCTAACTTATCTAGAGATACAATAAAACGAATTGTAATGAGAAAATCAAATTGTAATGAGAAAATCAAATTTTTTTTTGTTTGTTTGAAAAATAATTTGCAAAAATGGGATATGTTTCGTTTACAAAGGTACTATTTGAGATTTACATTTTACATTTTATTCTTGAGACCTATCAAACGTTCGTTCTAAAAATTGAATTTGAAGGGGGTATTCTGAGTAGAGACAAAGATAGCGTACATATAAAATAATCAAATCAAAGGACCAGCCATTTGATAGTTATTTATCTATTATTATTGTTTATTTGTTTTGATTAATTTTGTGGTCATCAGTTAGTCATCGAACCACCATTAATAAACGCCAACAGATCAAATCCTTCCTCCGCAATAATTGGACCACTCATTGCCATCGTATTACCGATCACTTCACTACCATCGGAGTTTGCAACGTCCATCATCACAATATCAGTTGGTTGCTTTTTTGAAATACCAGGGTATAAATCTAAACTTGAATTCCTTTGGATTAAGTTTGGTTGTGGTTGACCAACACTACCACGGTTCGAACTCATTCCAGTTGTAACTGTAGTCATCGTTTCATATGAATCGTGCCTTTGAGCAGAAATACTATTCGTGATTGAAGATGAATTGCTGCTTGGATGCTGTAATGGAGTAGGGAAGGCTGAAGAAGAGTATGTTGCTGTATTCGTCGAGGATCCACTTCCTTGTTGTAATTGTAATGGAAACATAGATCTTGATGGTTTAATGGATGCAGAAGAAACTGAAGATCTTAAACAAACTGCATTGTTATCGTTCATGAACACTTCTTCATTCTTGGACCTTGCACCTTGAGAGTTTGATTTATTACCAGTGGTTTGGGAGCCATCTGAAAACTGATAAAATTGTGAATTATCTTGATGCAATAATTCATCCATTTGTTTCTTTAATTCTTCATAAGATAATTCTTCTTGTTCCGGTAACTGTGAACCTAAAGCTGGAATACCATTTCCGTCAAAGAAATCACTCATTTCTTGGGTTCTTAAAAAAGCTTCACTCAGTGCTTGTGAATCATTATTCTCGTTAGTTTTCAGTTGGGATTGTCTGTTCAATTGTGACCTTCTCTTTAATTCGGATTGTCTTTGCATTGCTTGAACTTGAGAGCTATAAGGATAGTTTATTGAAGATGGATCAAACAACGGTGCAGAATATGAAGAAGAAGATGATGATGACGAGGGTAACGCACCAGTCACTGATTGCATAGGATCAACAGGGCTACTTTTGTTTCTTAACCTAGTTCCATTACCAGAAAGATTTGAATATTGTTGTTGTTGCTGTTGTTGTTGTTGATGCTGATGGGCGCTTGAATGATTTTGGCTGGTTGATCTGCGCAAAGGAATATTAGAACCACTGTTCCCATTGACATTAGGTGAGTTACAGGCACCAACAGAAACACAACTCACTGATCTATTTCTAGATGCTGGAGCACCACTTGCAAATGACATTTGATTTGTAGAAGAAGCGATACCCAATCCATGGGCAGGACTTAATCCACTTAATCCATTACCATTGTTACAATTAGATGGGAAAACGGAAGCTGGAGGGTACTGGGATTGTGATGAAATTGAATTTATTGAAACTATGGAGTTTGATCTTTTCAATGTTTTCAATTTCTTGGTGCTGGATGTATTAACGGAGGAAACTTCTAACATTTCATCATATAGTTCATTTCCATCCATATCAGTACCTGTCGCAACAGACATGCTTCCAGTACCCATATTGTAATTGTTGTTGTTAACTGTCTCAAAATCATGTTGTTGTAATGGGGTATTGATAATGGGTGAATACACAGCTTGATTAGAGTTGAGCTGATGTTGTGTGTTTTGTTGCAAAGCCATTTTGGAACGAGTTGCTTCAGCGTGGGTGCCATATATCATGGAGTTGCTTGAATTAGAAAGGTTACGTGAAATCACACCATTGCAACTTCCAACTCCACTAATATGTGAGATTGTTTGACGTAATTGATCTTGCACTCCGTTGATATAATTTGGAGTGTAACTTATTGGGATGTTATTGACAGTTGATGAAGCTGTTGGTGCAGCTGAATTGGAATATAAACTGTGATGAGGAGTGAAGTTTGAATAATTACCGTTGCCAATAAAGTAATCAAAAGCGGTGTTATTATTATTATTATTATTACTATTGTTATTACTGACTGAAGTGATAGAAGCGATAGAGGAACTTGTTGAAACCATTGGCGTTATTGGTGTATATGGAGAACCAGTATTATTTGTGTTACCGTAATTAACAAAAGTTGTTTGACAAGTGGAAGGTGTGGCCATTGAGTAATCGGTTGGAGTACTCAACAATGAAGATCCTATTGAGCCTGATCTATTAGCAATACTACCACTTGCTAGCTCAGATTTTATTGGGGTAGTGATCATATCGGTGGTAAGGGTTTTCAACTTTGGAACCTGCCTTGGTTTTCTTGTATACAATCTTTTCAAAGTTAAACGTTTTGAAGGCTCTGATGGACATGGTTGTGTATTTGAAGAGTTTGAAGATGAAGAGGAACCATAACAAAATGGTTTTCTTATCAGCCTTAGACTGTCATTAGGGAATGATGCAACATCTTCAAATAACATACTACTTTCAGATTCTTTTTCCTTATCAGTGTTCTTATCTTTCTTCTTATCTTTATCTTTCTTTTCTTTGTCTTTGACCCTCTCAGAATCTTTGTCGTCCAATTTATCTTTCTCTTTTTGTTCTAAGTCATCAAATGAAAGATCAGACTCTTTCTTAACAGATCGACTTCTGAACAGTCTCGACACACGATTAGATGTACTATTGCTTTGCTTCTTATCTTCTTCCAACTGTGAATTAGCTTGCTCAAAGGATAATGAGCCAGTCATTTTAGAGGTCGAAAGTGGAGGACTTAACGATAAGCTACTACCTCCTTTTTGGCTGTGATTGCTTTCACTGGATAATCTAGTTGGGGCACAGTTAACAAACAAAAACTCAGTAGGAGTTCCTTCTTTATTAACCTTTGGTTTAACGTTGGTTTTTTTAAATCCATATTTATTGAAGTTTTTAACATCCGAGGTAACAGCAAATATTTGTGCATTTTGGACTAGTTTCGATTGATTTTCAACGTCTTCTGTTTTAAAGCGATTTATCTTCCAAATCTTCTTAGAGTACGAAGCCCTTTGAGTCACATCCAGTTGGTCATTTTGTTGTTGTTCATCCATTACACACGAATTTTCAAGTTTTGCAGGTTCATTAATAGGTGTAAACAGTTGTTGTTGTTGCTTCTTTGATAGTTTAAAAGAAGGAATTTTCTTAGATTCTTGTTTAGTAACCGGTTCAGGGAAAAATAATCTTTCATCATGCAGTTGTAGTTGTGATTCCGAATCATTTAGTTGTAACTCCGTAGTGCCAGATATCGACCCGTTTGGGTCTTTCTTTGACCGTTTACTGACTTTCATTTGTGTATTATCTTAGGCAACTTGAGTCAACCTATATCCAAATACAATACCCAATTGATTATCCAAACAGCAAATTTTTAGTTTCTGTTTGGTATAGATAGAGAAAGCCAAAAATAAAAAAAATCAGATAATTGATTAGTCCAAATTGATAAGTGATACTTTTTTAGATATAACTTTTTTTTTTTGGCTTACATATAACGGAAAAAAATGAAGCAAATGATATGACTGTGGAGATAAACAGGTGACCGAGTTTATAAGTATATGGGCAGACAAATTTGGAGTGGAGGAAAGGTAAAGGATGATCAGAGTTGGAAAAGGAGGTTGGAGGGCCCAATAAGAAACAGACCACCCAGCGGCCCACTGAGAATAACAAAACAATGTAATGTAACTTACCCAAAAAAAGAAACATAGCGACGGATAAATCTCAACTTTTCAAGCTGATATTTTTTTCTGAATAATAAGAGTGGCTGAGTGGTGCAAGGTGTGTGTCAGCGGAGTATCGACTTGTAAGTAATTTACAAGATAGAGAAACATATAGGATGGTTTATCTTGGAGTTTCTTTTCTTGTGTTTACCGGATATAGAGTTATATTATAACGGCATAGAAATGGCAAATAGACCAATACCCAAGAAGAAGTTTAGGAAGATCACCATCTCTTTTGATGACGATGAGGATGAGCCGGAGACATACAACACTCATCAGATCAAACCGAGCAATGATCTCGATTTGGATATAGACCCAGATGATGATGAAACTGTCTCGAAACCTCTATCTAAGAAACCAAAGATACAATTCAAGAAAATAACAAAGAAAGATGCTGCTCGTATCAAAGAGGAGGACGAGGACAATGAAAGCCATTCCATCTCCGTGAAAACTGAAGACCTGCAATTGGAATACGGCATTATAGAGAAGGAAGAAGATGACATCAAAGCCCCACAATTGACCGTGGACTTTTTACAAAAAACCCAAAATAAAAGCATACTATCACAACTTGCATCCAGAGAACGTCATCAGCAACAATCTACCATAAAACCAGATCCGGAAGAGAGTCGAACTATACCTTCAGACAATGAATCTGAACAAGGCATTGCAATCGATAGAGCATGGTACACACAAGATGAACTATTAACAAATGCATACCTTGATGAAGACGATTACTTTGATTATGAACCTACATCAGATCCTTCAATAACTAAAATAAGTCAAATAATCGAAGCCAAAGAGAAGAAAAATCGAAGATTGAAAAAACAAAGACGAAACAATGGTGAATCTGAATGGTTTGACAATCGTATGGGAATGGCATCTGGTTCATCGTCTAGAATCAATGAAAGTGAATATGATGATATGAATGAAGTTAGCAATGATATCGATTTGGTGGTACACCGTTTAACACCTCCATTCTTGGATTCCGCCACTATTATGAGTGACAAATTAGAGATCATTGATACGATTAGAGATAAAACCGGTGATTTGTATAAATATTCACGTAACGGTAGTAGAATAGTCGAAAAGAGCAGACGTGATAAAGACAAAAAAAAAAGTGCCGAAGAGGCAACAAGCATCAATGATACAAAAATTGGTAAAATCTTAGCAAATGATAATGGTTCAACCAAAGAGATTGATTCAAATAATGAAAATGATGATAATTTTATAAATTCACTGGTAGAACAATCCTCTTCATCCAAATTTGCAACAACGTTGTCATTGAAACAACAAAGAGAATTTTTACCGGCTTTCAAATGCCGTTCTGAACTTTTGAAAACAATCAATGAAAATCAAGTTGTTGTGGTTATTGGTGAGACAGGGTCTGGTAAAACAACACAAATTGCCCAATTTTTATACGAGGAAGGGTACCACAAAAGAGGGTTAATTGGTGTCACTCAGCCTAGAAGAGTGGCTGCTATGTCGGTTGCGAAAAGAGTTAGTGAAGAAATGGGGGTCAAATTAGGTGATGAAGTTGGGTTTTCAATTAGATTTGAAGATTTGACAAGTGGTAAAACAAACATTAAATTCATGACAGATGGTATCCTACTCAGAGAGACTCTATTGGATCCAGAACTTAACAAATATTCATGTATTATTATGGATGAGGCACATGAACGTTCACTTAATACGGATATATTATTGGGGTTATTTAAAGGAATCCTTGCACTAAGAAGAGATTTGAAATTGATCGTGACATCAGCCACCATGAATGCTGACAAGTTTTCAAAGTTTTTCGGTAATGCTGAACAATTCACAATCCCTGGACGTACATTCCCTGTTGACGTTATGTTTAGTACTGTTCCAAGTGTAGATTACGTTGAAACTGCTGTTAAACAGGTTTTAAGAGTCCACTTAGGGGAAAAAGACCAAGGTGATATACTATGCTTCATGACTGGTCAAGAAGATATTGAAACAGCTGTTTTTGAAATCAACAATGAGTTAGATGAGTTAATGAAACTAGATGAAAACATCAAGCCTTTAGAAATTTTACCAATTTATTCAACGTTACCAGCAGATTTGCAAGCCAAGATTTTTAAAAAATCCAAAATTAGAAAATGCATAGTGTCAACCAACATTGCAGAAACTTCTTTAACCGTTGATGGTATCAAATATGTCATTGATACAGGATTGATGAAGTTGAAAGTTTACAATCCAAAACTTGGTATGGATTCTTTACAAATAACACCAATTTCATTGGCACAAGCTGACCAAAGATCCGGTAGAGCAGGTAGAACAGGACCCGGTAAATGTTACAGAATGTACACACAAACAGCGTCAGTTAAAGAGATGTTTATTCAACCAATACCGGAAATCCAACGTACCAATCTATCGCACACAATTTTATTACTCAAATCATTGAACGTTAAAGATTTAAACAAATTTTCATTTTTGGATAAACCACCAATCGAAACAATAAATACTGCACAGTATGATTTGTGGAGTTTAGGAGCACTTAATAATTTTGGTGATTTAACGTCATTGGGCTTGAAAATGTCAAAGTTACCTATAGATCCTCCTTTATCGAGATTACTTATCCTATCGAGTCTTCCTCAATTCAACTGTCTTGTTGAAATGGTTATTATAGTTTCAATGTTGTCCATTCCACCTGTTTTCAATAGACCTGTTAACAACTCCGAACTGAGTAAAAAAGCGGATTCTTTGAGAGAAAAATTCCAAGTAATTGAGTCTGATCATTTAACTTTGCTCAATATTTACAACCAATTCATCAATAACAACAGTAAAGAATCATGGTGTACAAAGAATTTCTTACAATACAGATCTTTAAAAAGAGCAAAAGAAATTCAAGCACAGTTAAGCCAACTAATAAATTCTATCGTCGATCCAGAGTCAAATAAAAACATTTACCAGGATGAAAATAATTGGGATAATGTTCGTAAATGCTTATCAGCTTCTTTTTTCCAACATTCTTCAAAATTCAAGAAATATGGTATTTACCAAAATCTAAGAACTGGTTTAGAAACTCATTTACACCCAACATCATCACTCTATGGAATGGGAGATTTACCGAAATATGTCATTTACCATGAGTTACTACTGACCGGTAAGAACAACTATATGAACTACGTGACGACGGTGAAAGGTGAATGGTTAGTTGAATTTGGAGAGATTTTTTATAGTAGGAAAACTAAAGGCTTGAGTGTTAAAGAGAACCAAATGAACAAAGAACAAGAGTTTTCAAAGTTGTTGGAGTTTGAAACAAATCAGATAAAAGAAGAGAAGGAATTTAAAGAAGCTAAAAAATCAGAGAGTACAACCGTTAATAATGAACGGAAACTGCCGGGTAGTAGTGTTTTATTCAAAAGAAAACGTTTTAGTCGTTGAATTAGAAAAAGAAGTAAATTAGGTCTATAGACATGTATAATATAATGTATTAAATAATTAGAAAAGTAAGAAGCAAATAGAAATGGACGTAAATGGACAAAAACGTGTACTTTTTTGTTGTAGCTTTTGTTTTTGTTTTTTGTTGTTGAAATTATTCAAGTTTTTCAAAAAGTAAATTATCAAGTAATCTAGTTAGTCCTTTGCTGGCATCGTTGAAATCATTTGGAACTTTAACAGCCAAACTTAAAACAGCACCAATCTTATAATCAATTTTTTCCTCATTATCCAAGTATCTTAGATCTTCCGAATCGTTAATTGAAACATAATCAATTTCAAATGATGAATTTTGTTTTGAGATCAAATCAATAACAATATGTCTTAATTCTCCAACACTTATTAACTCACCATCATTAAAACTCTTTGAATATAAATTTTCACAAATCTTCAAACTTTTTGAAATAACAGTTGCTTGTGATTTAACTTCTTCAGACAAGTACAAATTTCTTGAGCTTAATGCTAACCCACTATCTTCTCTCACAATACCAACAACTTTAATCTCTGTACCAATCAACAAATCCTTAACGAGTCTCTTGATGACAACGCACTGTTGAATATCTTTTTGTCCGAAATATGCTGTTGTTGGTAACACAACGTTAAATAATTTGGTCACGATGGTAGAAACACCACGGAAAAATTGCGGTCTAATCTTACCTTCCAACTGTTCAGAAACACCAATAACTTCAATAAACGCACCTTTTTGTAACGATATATCCAATGGTATACCAGATGGATACATCTCGGTCACACTAGGAGCAAAAACGCATGAAACTTTTTTGTTTGAAACATTAACCGAATCCAACAAATTTAAATCAGTGTTTAAGTTTCTTGGGTATGAATCGAGGTCTTCAGTTGGTGAGAATTGTGAAGGGTTAACAAAAATAGAAACAACTGTCACATCGTTTTGTTTTAATGAATTTGAAACTAGTGTTAAGTGACCTTTATGTAGAGATCCCATCGTTGGAACAAAACCAACTGATAGATTTTGTTGGAAACATTTTTGTCTAAACGCACGGAGTTCGGTAATGGTGTTACACACTGGGATGTCTGAAACAGTCATTTTTTGTGATTCTATATACATATGGGGGTGTACTTTTTGGATATTTTATAATATTTGATAATTGGTCTTTGAGAAAACTCTGTTTATTTGATGGATGACTAATTTCGTAATGATTATCGTGTTGCCTCGAGGGTTGAACCTTTTCCTGGGGGTAGAAAAAACAAATCCGTTTGACAAAAAAAAAGATTGAAAATTAAACGACTTTATTTTTTTTTGAAGAATAGCATGTGCGGCTCAGAAGAGGTTTTAATTATTTGTTTGCGACACAGAAAATGTTGTGAACACAAAATGAAAAACGGTGTATTGATTATTTTATCTATCTATTATCGATTAAACGTAACTCTACCTATTATACCTGGTTTATCATTTTTACATTTTCTGGTTCTCCATTAATCTTAAAAGATTTCTCAATAGCATCGCGATGGTAACTTTACCGGTACTTGGAACGTACAGTGAAGCTCTATTTTTAATATCATCGTTAAAGTTTCTTTCAGTTGAAAAGTTAACAACAACAGCACCTCTTTTAACGTACTCTGTTGGGAATTTGTAACCTTTAGAAGGAACACCCGTGATAACAACATCTGACAGTTGACTCACTTCTTGCAATGTTTTCGTACATTCTGAAACGGTATGTTTCTTCATCGTCAAACCATCACCACGTTCGTATTTTTGAATGTTGTTTAAATCAACAGAATAAACCGTGGCACCATCGTTTGCTAACAATGCAGCTAATGGTCTACCGACAATTTCGGATCTATTGACAATAGTAACAGTCTTACCGTATAACCTATCACCGTAATTCAACAGAGTGTTGTAAACACCAAGGTACTCCAAGATCTTGACAACAGCTAATGGAGTACAAGGCAAGATACTTTTTTGCAAACATTCTTTATCAAGGTATCTAACGTTATGGTACATATTGGAAACGTATTTAAAATTTAAACCTTCAACGTCTTTCTCTAAAGCAACACATTGTTGTAAATATTGATCTTGTTTGTCACCAAAGACAGGGAAGTAAACAATCATACCATTGATTGAATCGTCATTGTTACATTTATAAATCATTTCTTCTAAACCATCTTTTTCAACTTGAATCAATTCGTATTCAAAACCTAAAGATTCACTTGTTTTACCAGTCCAATCAGAGTACATTTTGGCAGCAGGGTCATTGTTTGCTAATAAACCAACCAATTTTGGTTTGGTTGTCAGTTGTGAGGTTTTAGCTAGGATTTCATCAGTGAATTTTTTGGTGACGTTTGAAGATAAAATGGTTTTACCAGCACTTTTCATCAATTGTTTGCCTAATGCTGACATTATGTATTTGGGTTTGTATATTGTATATTGTATATTGTATATTGTATATTGTATATTATGATTATTCTATTCACAAAATTAAAATAGATGCCTAATGTGAAGTTAAAAGTATTATCTACAATAGTTTTTATTACAATTTTTAATAATTTAAATAATTTTTTTTTAATCATGCGGCAACAAAAATAAGATATCATGCGCCACACGGAACAATTTTCCGCCACTGACTTCTTACACCAGCCACATGAACAGAGTCACCCAAAAGGGGGATAAAAAGAATAGATTTTTGGGATTGGATTAACTTCTAATAAAAATAATAGTATATAAATGTATAAATAGGTAAATAAGATTTAAAGGAGGTGTGTGTAAATATATATATATATATATATATAAAGAGAGAGGAAAACTTAGATATATTTGTAAGGGTTCATGATTTGATTTGGATCATAATGCATCTTCAAATCTTTAATCATCTTAATTTCAATTGGCGTCTTTGAATAACCAACATAATTCTTCTTTTGGAATCCTAAACCATGTTCAGCCGAGATAGAACCAAAATTGGCTTGAATCCATTCATAAACAAAAGGTTCAAGAAGTTTTTCAACATCTTTTGTATATTGTCTAACACAAACATTCAAATGTAAGTTACCATCACCAATGTGCCCATAACCAACAGCATCAACAACAGGTTTACTTGAATCTTCAAATGAGATTAAATCGTGTTCAGCTAATCTTTCTCTAACGGCTTCCACTAATTGGTACAGGACAGGTAATGGTAATGAAACGTCATACTTGTAAACACCACCATCGTGTGTGGAAGCTTCACTGATACCTTCTCTCCAATTCCACAAGGTTTTCAATTGACCTTCATCTTGTGAAACAACACCATCGGCAACTAATCCATCTTCCATAGCAGCCTCTAAGAAAGTTTCCAATTTAGCATCATCGTGATCTTTATTACTACCAGAGGTTTCAATAAGGACGTAGTATGGGAAATCAGGACATGGCAACTCAGGTTCATCTTGTGACAAAGGATGTGCCATTTTTAAAAACTTGGAAGTTTGTAGTTGTGATTGACGATCCATAAATTCAAAAGCGGACAAGATCTCACATAAGTCACTCTTAGCTTTTTTGAAAGTCTCTTGAACAGCTTCGTAAGATTCCAAACCTAAAAATGCAATGTTAACAGCTTTTGGTCTAGATGGACACAAGATGGAAACACCGGTAATAACACCAAGGGTACCTTCAGAACCAATAAACAATTGTTTCAAATCGTAACCGGTGTTATCCTTTCTCAATGAGTTCATAGAGTTATAGATGGTTCCATCAGGCATAACAACTTCTAAACCTAAAACGGTACCGTGTAATGAACCGTAACGTAATAAACGTAAACCACCAGCGTTTGTAGCAACGTTACCACCAATTTGACAGGAACCTTTGGCACCTAGATCCAATGGGAAAATGTAACCTTTTTCAGCCAAGTATTGATCAGCAATTTCCAAAATGACACCAGCGTCAACTTTCAGAATACCTGAAGTTTCATCAAAGCTTCTAATTTTATTCAGACTGGATAGAGATAAAACGATTTCATCAAAGACAGGAACAGAACCACCAACTAAACCAGTGTTACCACCTTGTGGAACAACTGCCAATTTGTTCTCGTTACAAAACTTCATAATCTCTGAAACTTGTTCAGTGGTACGTGGTTTTAAGCAAATTGTTGATTGACCTTTATATTTTCTCATTTGATCCTCGTTGTAGAAATTCAAATCGTCTTTGTCGGTAACAACACCTGACTCACCAAGTAATTCATTGAAAAAGCTGATCGCATCTGGGGTGATTGTTCCATAAGTTGGATTTCTTTGAATGTTTGAATATGTATCAGCGGTTAATTTAACTGATTTAGTGGAGTAATTGTATCTACCTGTGACGCTCGTGATTCCCACAACATTGGTAGTGGTGGAGGTGGTGAAGGTAATGGCTGGTAATGATGATACAGAGATTCTTGGGAATCTCTTTGATTTTGATAGTGATCTCTTGGATGCACTGGAGATTAATCTAAAAGACATCTTTTCTGTTTGTCAACAAAAGGTGGATTTGATCTAACGTTTGATGGTGACATATCGGGACAAGTGATTTAGCTGCAAGTAAATATACACATATATATATATATGTATAAATATATGAACATTGAGTCCTAGCAAATTCGGAAACGACCATAAGTAAAAAAAATCCAATGAGAGTGAAAAAAAAAATGAATTCTCAGAAATTGCACGCGAGCCGCAGTCTGGTATAACAAATACATGGATAGCTGGATTGGATTGACTACAGCGGGTTAAAAAAAGAACAAAAAGGATAAAATAAAAACACACCATAATGTAGAATAATAATAACAAATAAGAGTATAAACCAGAAATATAGAGGGGAGAAAAAAAGGGTAAGAAAATAAAAGCAATAATAAAAAAGGGGGAACAAAAAAAAAAGAAAAAAAAGGGGTGAATAAGTAAGGTTTGTTTGGGATATTGGAATTGAAATAAGGTGGTTGAAAGAAAAGATTCGTGCTCAAATATAAAGATGTATGGTTGAAGAAGGAAAAAAGAAGGAAAAAATGGGGGAAGCAGATTGGCCGTTTAGAAAAAAGGTATATATATGTATATATCTATAATGTACAATTTTTTTTTTTTTTAATTTGTGTTTTGAATATTGAAAATTTTGAATTTTTTTATGTTATTTCATTTTTAGTTGTCATCATCATCAGGATTGGCGACTTTCAAAATTTTTTTGTTGTAATCAGTTGCATCGGCCAAACTACCATCACTCAATCTTCTTCTACCTAACATGATTCTATTGTTATCACCACCACCATTATTACCCGCACTACCACCGTTCATAGTACCGTCACCAGAACCTCTACTGGTGTCACTTGAATTGTTATGAATCACCAGATTGTCATCAGGCGATGAGAATGGGTTACGGTTTGATTTCAAAGCTTCTTCGTAAGCAATATCGTCAGCCAGTATAGTTTCATCGTCATCATCTGAAGATCTACGACAGAAGAACCATATTAAGAATCCAACAATAATAACAGCACCAAGGACACCACCAACAGCACCTCCAATGATAGCACCTCTATTGGAAGATGATCCAGAGTTTGAACCCGCGTTTGAAGTTGAAGAGGCTGAAGTTGCAGCTGATGGAGTTGAAGTTGACGTTGAAGTTGGAGAGGAGGTTGTTGGAGCAGTGACGTAAATCACTGAAGTGAGGATGGTTCCTGATTCTTGCACAATGGATGTAATTTGGGAGTGGGTGTTTGAAGTTGTGGAAGTTGATTGAGTCTCTGTAGTTTGGGCATTGCCATCAATTGAAGAAGAAGAAGATGAAGAAGAAGAAGAAGAAGAAGAAGATGAAGAAGAAGAGGTTGTGGATGTACTATCAACTTCAGAAGACGAAGAAGATGAAGATGTTGTTGTTTCAGCAGTTGAAGATGAAGATGATGTTGTAGAAGTTGATAACGTTGTAGCATCTGAAGTTGAATCGGATGAAGAAGAACTACTATTATCACCTTCATTGGCAGCCACACTACCTTGGGAGTAAACGGAATAGGCATTATCACCACCACACATTTCACTTGGATAACCAGAACAAGGAGTGTCACAGTTACCTGAACTTGTTGAAGATGTTGGCTCATCATTACCACAGTAACATCTGTTACCTTCTGATAGGGCGAAATAATCATACGAAGAACAGCGTGATTCACAATATGAAGAGGATTGCCATGTATAACTTCCCATTGAAGTGTATGAGGAAGGTAGTGAAGAATAACAACCTAAGTCAACAGCAAGGACTGGTGATGATGAATGTATTAGAAAAAGGGCAGCAGCAGCATAGAGTGGTATAAGCTTCATGGTTGTATGTAATGTGTTTATATTATATTATATTATATTATGTTGTGGGTATGTGAATGGGATATGTATGTTGTTTTTTTTTTGTTTATAATTTTGGGTATCAAAGAGAGAAAGTGTTCAAATAACGATATTTACTTTTTTTTTTAGTGGTGAAAGAGATAGACGGATAAACGTGTTGTTGGATTAACCTTTTGGAACGTTGTAAGTTATATGATTGTGATTGTGATGTGGAAAAACGAATGGAATAATAAAAAAAAAAGAAGAAGTATATAGTATATTATCAACGAATATAACTGTGATGAGATGTATGTGGTGTGATAAGGATCGGATTTGCAAAGAGAGGGAAATAGAGATGTATGTTTATAAGTTGTAATAAAACAGATGTAGAAATTGATATTAAAAAGTGTACAAGATGGATGAATAGTAAGTAGTACACGTTAACGATGTTGGTTAGTTTATTAGGGTAGGTTTGTGTATAAGGAAAGGAAGGTTAGTTGAGAGTATGAGAATGGATGGGGTACGAATTAGACGAGTAATTGAAAGGTGAAACTGAAACGGTATTTTGATTTTTTAGAGAAGGATTCAATTGACGATAGACAAATGATAATTTTGGATTTTTTTTTTTTGGTTTTTTTTTTGGTTTTTCTGTGTGGAAAGGAGACAAAGAGAGAGATCTATTGTTTCTTTTCTTTTCTTTCCTTTTCTTTTGCTTTTTATGCAGAGGTGTGAGGAGTATACTGATTACATCAGCCAGTAGGGGGTGTTAGTTATTATTGATTATATAATCATGAATAGTTGCACCTTGAAGCAACACAAAACGCTTTGAAGAAGAGTAGCAGTACGCAGCAGCAGTACGCGCGTGTGTACTTACGTGAGCGCGCGTTTTTCTCCTTTAGATGGGGAATAAAAAAAAAGAGTCTAGAACGTCAGTTATACGCATTTTTTTTTAGATATTAAATAAATAAATTGATGAGTGTTTTACAGAGGAGTGCAAGGGTTAGTTAACAAGTAAAATATAGTGAAAAATTAGTTTAATCGGCGCGTCGGTGAGATGAAGGGGAATTGGACGATTAGTAGTCAGCCACGAGCCTTCTTTTTGTTGAATTTGTGGAGTTTGTGGCTAGTAACAGTGATTGAGAGGTTTGTTTGTCTGCTTTTTGATATATATAGTATTACTATTTATTTTAGTTGTGTGTGTGTGTGTGTGTGTGGATGATCAAGGATCAGGATAGGGTTATATGATTTATTTGAGCCATTTTAATTCACTACCCATCTGTTTCCTTGTTCTTTTCTACTTCTACTTATTTGAATTTTTTGTTGACTTTTTCATCAACATTGACTACTACTTTTTTTCCTGCCCTTTACACACATCCCAAAAACAAAGTCAAAAAAAAATACAATAAAAGAAAATGCCTCACTCTGAAATAATACCTCCTCAAGAAGAACCAACCTACAATGACCTCACAAAAATTAGACAACAACTCTCCATTATTAAAAGGGACCATTCCACTTTTATGAACTCAAAAGAAATTATCCAGATTTATCAGGATGTTCTAGCAAAATTAAACAATTTGAAAACCGTTAGAACACAATCCGAATCCGAATTCGAATCCAATTCATCTGAAACGAAACCTGTTGTTGCCATTGAAGGTGATGAAGATTTCATTCCTAACAAAGTTGACGTTTTAGTTGATGAAATTTTCCAATTGTTAAGTTTATGTTTTGTCACTTGTGGGTTATCAAACACTGCTCCAGCAACTTATGCATCCTTATCAACTGTTCAAAGACTATTGGAACATTTAAATGAATCTGAAATTTACACTCATCATGATTTAAAACCAATCAATGAAAGATTGATTGAAATCGATACAATCATCTCAAGCTCCGAATCCTCTTCAATTGATGAAATCAATCTATTGAAGTTGAAATTACAACAGGCTAAAAATGAATACAATTTCTTAAACAATAAAATCAATGAATTACCAGATGACGTTCAAAAATTGATGGATAATTTGATTTCAATCAAGTATTCATTGATCAACTTGATTACAAACGATCATGACAACGAGGAAGATTCTAGCAGCACCAGCTGTTGCAATAGTCACAACAACAGCAGCACCAGTCTCAACTACCACCACAACAGCAACACCAACAACTACCATTCAAACGCCCATCAAATTTCTAAACTAACATCACAGTTAGAGTCGATTCAAATTGAATTCAACAAATTGGACAATCACAAAGGTGACGGTTTATTAAAAGGTTTAATCGATGATTGCCACAACTTGATAAACGATTTGAAAATCGGTTCAATTAAAATTTCAAATGAATTGATGGATATTTATGATAAATTATCAAACTTGAAAACAACTTTAGAGAATATATTAGTGACAAGACGTTGGACTTTAAGATCAACAGATATTTTCAACTATCAAAGAGATTTAAACACAATTGATGGGTTAAGAATCAATGGTTATTTTATTAAAAAGGAATTGAAAGGTCAAACTGTTTTACTCTATTTATTACGTCGTTGTTATGCAATCATTTACAAGTTGTTGGAATCTTCAGAACCTGTCTCTGAAGCATTACAACCTTTGCATAACCAATTAAACACTGTGAGAAACTGTCTATTGGATTTGAAAAGAATGGGTGGTGTTTCATCAATTAGAGAGCTATACCCATACCAATTGAAACTATCCAGTGTTGATAATTTAAGAGTTGATGGTAAATTTATGATTAATGATTCTATACCTGAAGGTCAAGGTACATTAAATGCATTACTTGCTGAAAATTTCGATATTTTACATGAATTGAAAATGGAATTGTATGAAAGAGAAGAAGATGACTCTAGTAACAACAATTCAATAAATGGTTCCAATAAACCTTCCAATTCAGTGATTGGCACTAAAGCATTACAATACGCAAACGGTAAGAATACAATGAGTAGTGGTACTTTGAATTACGATTATAATAACGTTGGTGAGGAAAATTACGATGAGTATGAAGATAATTTGGCAAGTTATAATGAAAGTATTAATGAAAGTGAAGGTATTACAACCGATGCTGAATTCAACTGATGAATCTCTTTATCATTTACAATCATACATTTTTCATTTAACATCAATACAGATATTCATTCATTTTATTCAAATTCATTCATTCTTATAGATATATATCAAAAAGTATCTCTTTTCTTTTTTTTCTTTGATTCATCCCGTTCACTTATATACATATATATATCTATATATTGCCCTTTTCTTTTCTCTTTTCCCCCACTTTTTTTTATGCTTGTGCTTATGCTTATATATCACTTCTTCCTCTTTTTTTCTTTTTATTACCAAATAACAAATATTTATTTTATACATTATCTACATAAATACATCACCTTTTTCAAAGAATATGTTTTTTTGACGCTCGCTCTTGTAAATATTTTCCCTACTTTTTATTCTCCTTACAATATAATTAAAAAAACTCCCTAATTCATAAATTAAGAAAAGACAAAAACAATACACAACTCGTAAAAGCAAATAAAATAAACGAAAATATCAGTAAACACCTTTCAAATCATTAGGAACTTCATTCCAATCAATACTAGAAAATTTATCCAATTCAATGGACCTATCTTCATTGAGAACACTTCCATTGGTAGTATCTGCACCAGACTTCAAATCAAATTTAACATCCTTGTTATCGTTCAAAAACTTGCATAATTCTTGTAGATCATCATACTCATCACGGTTTGGTTTATTTAACATATTCATAGGACGATAATTTAGATCCAATCTCAATCTCCAAAAGACAGACCAATGGAATTTAGCACCTTTATGGATCTTACGAGTTCCATAACCGTCTAATGGATCCACAGTTGTTTCCACCTCTGTCCATGTCTTATTGTCATCGTTTTCAACAAAGTATTTATAAGGCACATTTTCAATAGCTCTCCAAAATGGTGCAAGGACACTAACTTGTACAGGTTTAGTGATTGCCGAATCTGGTGTTTTCCATGCTGGTGATGGTTGTGCTGGTTCTATTGGTAGCTCATCTGTGGATATAGGTCCAAGCTTACCAAATTCACCTAGTGAATCATGGACGCTACTAAATAAACTTTTGATAACTGATGTGTTAGCGTCCAACGATTCAACTGAACCTGGATTGAATAACACACCGCATTTAACAGCACTTCTCACTATCCAATGCAACGGAATATCAGAGATTGGATTGGCGTTTGTATAACCACCACTAACATCAGAATGATCACCAGGGAACCAAACTTCTTGGAAACTGGATTCTGTTGTTGGACCCAAACTATCACTATCATCTGGTTCCAAACTTAGTCTCTTCTTCAAGACACTGAAAGGTGTGAATGAATGTGGATCAAATAACGTTTGTCTGAATCTGACTCTTCTTTCATCAATACTAACAGCATGTCTAATGTGGTTAACATTATTTGTTGCTGATGAATTTGGGAAATCTTCATCGTTAAATGCCCCACAGGCATTAACAGTATCGAATAATCCCATGTATTCAATCCTAACTTTTGATTTCTTGAATTTATCAGCATGTTCATCTTTAAATTCTGTAATCGTATCCAAAGTATCGTTCAATTCATCCTTCAAATCTAACTTCTTGTTGGTTGACGATCCAAGTTTATCACATTTTTCAACAGATTCTTTTAAAACATTGTAATCTTTGTAGAAATCCCAAATGTTTTCAAAAAATTCGTCGTTACCAGGAGACAACAATCCCATTAAATCAATGATTCCGGATAGGATTCTGGCTGTCATTGAGCCCCTACTAAATCCAAACAAGTATATCTTATCACCTTCTTTATAGTTGTTGACTAAATACTTGTATCCATCTTTGACGTAATCATCAATAGCGATACCAATAGCAGAATTCATTTGATTATCAAACAAATTTGTGAGATCATCTATAGCACCATCTAGTAAATCACCGACTCTTCTGAAAAATTTGGCTCGTGGTTTTTCCACTAATTCAAATTCTTTTGAACCTTCAACGATGTCAACTCCAACACCAGCTATAAATATAAATATCAACGATCATATGTTAGTATATACAAACATTAAAAATATAATTGTTTCATTAGATTTGATACACACGTTGGTAGTAGCCAATTTGTTTATCACCTTTTGTTTGCTCCAACATTTTGTATATCTTAGTGACATTAGTTGGATTTTTGTCGGTAAAACTCTTTGTAGTCCCATCAAAGCAAATAATTAAATTTCTTCCTCCTTGTCCATCCTCTTTCTCAGATGTGGAAGGCTTAAATTCAACGGTTGGTGCTTTTTCAAACACAACAGCTGATGGATTATTTGGTCCATTTAAGTCAAAATTCTTACGAGACATCAGTTTGATTTGATTTGATTTGATTTGATTTGATTTGATTTGATTTGATTTGTTTTTATTATTGTTTTTTTTATCACTCCACAATGATCAATACAATAAACATATCAGTTCAATCCATTGGCATTTACTGCCCTTTATATACAATTTCCCAAAATGTGTCAGCAAATAAAATACCTCGTTTTTCTGAACCTAAATTAATATTTTTACTCGACCTCCCCAAAATGAAAAGAGACAACCTTAAAGCAATGCAAAAACAGCAAGCTTCCTGTTTCATGTTTCAGATATTACATATACCAAAGGTCATTTAAAAATAATTAAATATTTTAAGTTGTAGGTCATTCGGCAATTATACTTTTTAGACCCTTGGAGGTAAGTGTATACTGGTGTCAGTAGGGGAAAAAAGATCTACATCACGAACTAGAGTGAAAACCCTTCTGGTTTGTTGGAAACATCACATGATAAATATTACACGGATAGCTTACTAATCAGTGACGTAATATAATCCCTACTTTGTTTTTCCCTTTTCATATTCCTTACAATAGAAAAACAAAAAAATCCCTTTTTCATGAAATTATTGAGAAAAATAAAAAAACTAGTACAAAATTTTTAATAAACACCTTTCAAGCCATTAGGAACATCATTCCAATTGATATCATAAAATTCATTCAAACCAATATACCGATCTTCATCGATAATCCCTTCATTAGTAGTATGCACTCCGAACTCAAAGTCAAATGCAACAGTCTCGTTATCTATCAAAAACTAGCACAATTCTTGTAAATCATCACATTCATCACCGTTTACTCCATCTAGAATATCCTTAGGACGATAATTTTTAAGCAATCCCAATCTCCAATAAACAGACCAATGGAATTTAGCACCGTGATGAACTCTTCGATTTCCATACCCGTCCAGCGGATTGAAAGTTGTTTTCACCTCTGTCCATGTTTTGTTGTCATCGTTTTCAAGGTAGTATTTATAAGGTACATTTTCAATAAACTTCCAAAATGGTGCAAAGTCACTGGAACATATTTGCCATGCTGGTTCAAAATCGTTATTTCTTCCCCCTTTTCCGTTCTCTGTTCTCGGCACAAGTTTTAATTTGGTTGAATTGAATTCAACGATAAACAGTTTTTAATCACAACGGTTGATGGATCGTTTTCTTTATCTAGATCAAAATCCCCATCAAATTGTTCAACTTCTATTTTTCAACTTTTATTGTTTGTTCTATTGTTATTACTGCTTTTGGATTGGTTTTTGATTGTTTTTGAAATGTTTTTTTATTACTGCAAAATCTTCAATACAATAAACATATTGCTTAAACAACATTGCTATTTACTACCTTTATATACAAGTCCCCAGATGTGTCAGCTCACTTGTCTTTCTGATCTCTCTTTAGTTTTGAAAACTCCAGATTGCACATCCCCCAAAAAACAGCACAAAATTGGGCGGTGCAAAAAGCAGCTAAGTTATAAGATAATCTCTGAGGTTCCAGATAAAGTGATCAAGAATGCCGTTAGATATTTAAAGTGTATGTAATTCACCAAGTGGTTTTGGCACTTTGACAGTACGTTGGTTTCAATTGGTGATAACCTGTTAAAATAGATAAACCCTATTGAAAAAAGGGTCATTATCCTTATTTGTTAAAAATACAAAGGAGTCGTGTTTTGCTCCCAAGAAAGTTAAAAGAAGAGAAAGTCAAAAAAAAAAAGTCAACTAAAAAGAGAGGCAGACGTTTTGAAGATAGAGGTTAAATCTACCAACACCGTATTATCATATCCTTTTGAAGTACAAATACACGTACAACCTGCCAGCCAACCAACAAACCAACACACTATCATTTACTAAAAAATGTTTCTTAGCAAACAGCTACCCAAGAGACCCGATTTTATCTCTATTTTAAGAAACAACACAACCAAAACCCCACAACCTCCTTATCGTCGCCAATATGCAACCGTTAAAACAGACAACATTGATTGGAATCCAATGCGTTCAAATAAGCAACTTGCTTTTGTCAAAAAGAGTAATGAATCAGATGCACCACGTAATATTGTCTTCATTATCCTTTGTTTAACACCAATAGTCACTTTTGGTTTAGGATGTTGGCAATTATCAAGACTTAAGTGGAAGAATCAATTAGTTGCCGAATGTGAAGATAGATTAACTTATGCACCATCTCCACTACCAAAATCAATCACTGGTGACCAAGTTAAAGATTTCGAGTATAGAAAAGTTTTAATCAATGGACATTTTGATTACTCTCGTGAAATTTTTGTTGGACCTAGATTACACGACGATCAAAAAGGTTATTTATTAGTTTGTCCATTTATTCAAAGTAACGGTGCAGGCGAATTGTTAGTTGATAGAGGTTGGATCTCTGAAGATAAAATCATCCCTGAAAAGAGAAATTTACAACATTTATCATGTCCAAAAGGTGAAATCACAGTTGAATGCTTATTGAGAGTCCCACCAACGAAAGGTATGTTCCATTTTGATCATGAAGAAGGTAGTAGATTATTCCATTACGTTGATCTGAATGCAATGGCAAAGGAAACCGGTTCAAGAGCTATTTATGCACAAGTTGTTGAAGATTTCAGAGATAGACCAGATTGGTTACAAAGTACAGAAAATTACAATAATCAACAAGCGGCTGAATTAGCTGATTCTATCAAGTGTTCATCTTCATCTTCATCGTCATGGTGGAATATCTGGTCAACAGGTGGTAGTGGTGATAAGAAGGACAGTTTAGTTGCTGTGAAAGATCAAGGATCGATCAGTCAACTGAATGATGAAATTATGAATGAATCATTGGAGTTTAATCCATTACAATTTATTAATGCTGGTGTTCCATTAGGTAAAGTTCCCAAAATTGATTACAAGAACAACCACATGAATTATTTGGTTACTTGGTTTGGGTTATCATTTGCATCAGCAATTTTATTATTTATGACTATCAAAAAAGGGAAATTACAAAGTGCTAAAGGTGAAAAATTAAAGCATGCTAGAAAGTTCCTTGGTTGATTTATAACAAAAGTATATATATTATACATAAAACACTTGTAAATATGAAATATAGTTTGAAATGAATTCCTTCAGTTAAATACTCTATTAAATCACAAACCCCGAACAGCTTTTTTTCTGAGTGTTTTCAAAAAAATGCGCGTATAATCCAACAGTAGAATTAAAGTTCAAACACAAAACAACAAAGTAACAAGGTATCTTTACAATATAACATATACTTTTTTTTTTGACTGTCAAATACAAGACAACTTAGAACATCATATAGTACCATTATCATCAAATATGGCATCAAAAGAATTACAACCAACAACAACGGCAGACACAGATGCTCTATCAAAACCTATTACTCCACACAGACCCAATCAACAGCTACCTCCTGCTCAACAACAGCAGCAACTGCAACAGCAACAGCAACTACTCCCACATAAATACCCACTATCTTCTCCATTTACAACACCAAGATCTAAGAACCCAGAATCGGGCATTCTCACGAATCATCTAACATCTGAATCCAACTATGACGAGCAGTTTTTTAGTGAACCGCTCTTGCCAACGAACATTGACGAAGAACACCCTAAAATCGAGTACAATTCCCAACTATCCTTCTTCGACACTGAGATCCAAAACGATTTTGGCGATTTATTGGATTCCATACATACCAATTTGATAAATTTAAACATCACACATGAATCATTAATAAACTTCAACGAATCATTCAGCAGTCTGTTATTCGGATTGGATATAAACGCTTGGTGTATAAATTTTGACGAATCTCCCAATTTGAAAACTTGGGTTGAGTTTAAGAAATTGAATCAAGTACAACTTGAAATCAATGATTATTTACAAAAAATGAAAGAATTGGAAATTGAATTGGATGAAAGTAAAAAGATGCCACCACCGCTACCAACAACTAGATCAACAGTTACTAGGGGCAATTTAGGTGGTGTTAAAACAGGTGTTGTGAAGAGCTATCTACGTGGCGGATCAACAAGAGTCACAGGACAATCGTCATTACCGACAATGAGAGGGTCAGCAAGGGGTGGTGGATCTACAAGATTGAATTTATCATCAGCTAGGAAATTAACGACGAATAATAATGGTAATAGCGATAGTGGTAATAATAATAGAGTTCTTGGTGTTAGTGGTAGAGTTCCTGTTTTGAGATCCAATTTAATGTCTTTTGATGAAGATGATAATGATACTAGTAAGACCAGCAACAGTTATAGTAACAATGTTGGAGGTGTCAAGCCACGGTTAAGAAGCAGCAGTACTATTAGTGGTGGTGGTGGTGGTAATACTAGTACTAACACAGGTGGTGTGAGGAATACTAGTAGAGGAAGGAAGTTGGGGGATGATGATAGTTGGGCAGTTAAAGATCGTCCACCGTTCAGATGAACACATTACATATTCGAAACGTTTAACTTTGTTGAAAACATTAAGATTCACTAATATAAAATTTTAATTTTTCAAGGTGCTAATATTATATATATATATTGAGTAGGATATGTAGATAAATAAGATGAATAACGAATGAATGACTTGTATGTTATTCTGCTTTGTTGTTTGTTTGTTTGTTTGTTTTTTCAATGTGAGTTTTTTTGGACAAAAAATAATAATAAAAAAGGTAAAAAAATAAATACACATGAATATAACTAAGAATGTGATAAAATATACAAGATCAATGAAACAAACTGAAATATTTCTTTGGATAACAAAGGGTGTAAAATGGTTATCCATTATGGCTTTGGGATCCTTAAACTCTTGCTAATCATAGCACAACCTTGTATTAAGAAGAACCCACTAATAGGATGCAATTCAAAAGCAGAATTTTCCCAAATCAATCCAAACAAAAAGTTGTCACCGTACCAACCTTTATAAATGATGAAATTCAATAAAAAAACGAGCCATAAAGAGGTTGGAATTGGTAAACCTTCAAAATATTTGGATTTCCCAGTTTGATCTTTTGGAATGTTGGCCACAGTAACGTTGAATCTTGCCAATCTTGCTAACCCGCACAAAACACAAAAGGTTAAAAGTAATGTATCAAACGTTGATTGTAAACCTATTGAGAATGCAATCACTGCTGGTGAGACACCAAAAGAGATCAAATCTGCCAGTGAGTCCAATTCTTGACCAATTAAAGAGGCTTTGTTTCTTAATCTTGCCACTTTACCGTCAAAGAAATCAAAGAATAAACCTAAAAAGATGAAAAAGATTGATCTTTGAATGTAGTGGATTTCATCAGTTATTAAAAATCTCAAACAGGAAATGATTGAATAAAAACCTGAAAACCCGTTCAACAGGGTTATGAAATCAGCCATGTGTAGGTTTCTAATGAATGATAAATGCCTGTTATCGGATGTGAATGCAATTATATCCTTCTCGTCAACTGGTAATGGATCATCTTTCAATGAGAAAATCGAGGACATTGATGAAGATCTTCTCTTTTTAAGCATTTGTAGGGGCTCTTCTTGTGGATTAAACTCCGAGTCTGATTGGTCTGAGACTGCTGATTCTGACATTGTAGTGTGAAGACTTGATTTATTCAGCTTTAAAGGTCTTTGATACATAACTTAATTGAGATCAATTGAGGTTTTAGCAAAGAAGATGTACAAGAAAAAGATTAAGTTACCAACAGGGGGTTTAATTTTTTGCTTTTTTATAAACATGTATGTACAGATGGGCATCTTTTTTTTTCTTCTCCATGTTTATTTTTTTTTTTAATGTTGCGGGAAAGTCAAAAAAAACATGGTAAATTCAAAAATTGCTGTTGGGGAAAGGGGTTTTTTTTTTTATTATATATATAGATGATTTGAAGGCTGTGTTAAAGAATCATCATCACATGTGATTTAGAAATTTTTTGATAGGATAAAAATCAGTCATAAACATAAATGAATAAGATAATAGTAAGTATATAAGGAAGGGGGGGGGATGGGGATCATTAAATAACAAAGTAAACAAGAATAAAGAATATATATAATATACATTTATGTATTAGTATTAATAAATAAACAAATAAAGATCATTTAGTAGTTAAATCTAACAACTTCATCAATACATTCAGCAACTCTCTTGACATTACTTTCATTCAATCCGGCAATAGAGGCTCTACCAGATCCAACCAAATAAACACCATGTTCCAACTCTAATCTCGAAACTTGAGCATTGGTTAATCCTGTAAATGAAAACATACCTTGTTGTTCCACAATATGGTTCCAATCACCAGGTGTTTGCAACTTTTTCAATTCTTCAACAAGTGACGATCTCATTGATTTGATACGTCCTGACATGGTCAATAAATCTTGTTCCCATTGTTTCATCAACTCCGGTGTATTTAAAATCTTGGAAACAATTTTAGCACCATAAGATGGAGGGTTTGATAATTCTGATCTAATAATTTTAGAAAATTGTGATAAAATTGAACTGTTTAAAGCAACTTGTGTTCCACTGGATCTATTTGAAATGAAATGAACTGCACCAACACGTTCACCGTACATACCAACATTCTTAGCAAAAGATTGACAAATTAAAATTGGGAAATCGTATTCATTGTTAACGTCATCAACAGCAGTTCTTACTGAGTATGAATCGTTAACTAATGAACCAGAGGAGAAACCTTGATAAGCAGAATCAAAGATTGGTAAATGTTCGTATTTGGAAATTGCTGCTAAAATTTTCAACCAATCTTCATTTTTTGGATCCAGCCCAGTTGGATTATGAGCAGTTGCATGTAATAAAAACACAGAACCAGTTGGAGCTGATTCAATAGCTTTTAAAAATCCATCTATATCTAATGTTTTAGAACCTGCATCCCAGTAAGGGTATTTGGCAACTTTCAAGTCCACATATTCGAAAATTTGAATGTGGTTTGCCCAAGTTGGGTCTGAGAGGTAAATCGTTGGGTACGATGAGTCACCTGAAGTTTTTTCCAACTTGTAGAAATCTTTTATAAATTTAGCAACCAGATGTAAAGCACCGGTACCAGATAATGATTGAATTGAGCTCAATCTGTTCTCTTTAATAGCTCTTGAATCAGAACCAAGGATGATCTTAGCAGCAGCATCGGTAAAAGACTTGAACCCTGAAATTGGTAAATATTCGTGGTTGTAATCTGAAGAATTGATCAACAAGTTTTCAGCCAATTTAACAGAAGGCAAAATCCAAGGTTTACCAAAATTGTCTCTGTAGGCACCAATACCAAGGTCAACTTTGTTTGAACGGGTGTCCTTTGAGTATCTTTCTTTTAAACCGAAAAGTGGATCAGGAGGTAATTGTGGGATGTTTTCTGTTTTAAATGCTCTTGACATGATGATATATAATTGTAAGATTAAGATAAGAGTGTTTTTATAATAGATAATAATTTGAATAAAAAAATAATGAAAGAAATAAACGTTGAAAAACACAAGGAAAAGGTGGGGTGGGGGAATGTCAACGGTATTTATACCCCCAAATCGTTCAAATAACCAATCAAAACTGAGAATAGCCTATCAATTTTTAGTTTCAATTAATTCACCTGAGAGAATTAAAGAATCTGCCATTTAAAAACTCCGGGAAGGGAAAGAAGAGGAGGAAGAGGCTCTAAATTTTTTTTTTATATTTAATTATAATTTGATTTGTAATGGTTCGATAGAGGGATGGTGTGTTTTTTTGCTTGATAGATATATTATACATTAAATCATCAATCAACTGTTAACATGGATCTTATAGGTGACATTGTTGAACACTCGTTCGAGTCTCCTCCAGCCCCTCCGGCTCCTCCATCTCATAAACTATCATCTCCAAACAATTCCAGGAGCAACAATGGGTTCCCCTTAGCTGCAAAGACAAGACCTACTCAATGGAAATCAAGATTGAACAAAAAAGGTTTATCTTCAATGTCAGATTTTATAAAAGCTGATCAACCATCATCATCCACTTCATCTAGCAATAATAAAGACAACAAATTCTATACAACTGATCCAACAACCGGTTTCAAGAAATTTAAAGACAACAAGGATAAGAAATTGGATTACACTGGCTTATCAGAATCAGAATCAATTCATCAAGAAAACATTGAAATCTTATCCAAAATGTCAGATTTAGAACTTGAAGAAACGAAAAATGAATTAATGAACACTTTAGATCCTAAAATTTTACAATTTTTGTTAGCCAAATCGTCAAAAGATAATAATAAATCCGCAACTGATGACACCAACAACAACAAGCAATCTGAAATACCTAACTCCTCAATATTGGATTCAAACGATGGATTCCCCGTCATTGCTGGTCCTGGCACATGGATCGGTGGTGATAAATCAGGTAATTTAATACATTCA
Organism: Ogataea salicorniae; assembly: GCA_030557545.1. NCBI lineage: Eukaryota > Fungi > Ascomycota > Pichiomycetes > Pichiales > Pichiaceae > Ogataea > Ogataea salicorniae. Next base: position 122,811 of record JAKTPI010000007.1, on the reverse strand, counting down.
GGTTTAGACAACAATACCCCATCCTCCTCCTCCCCTATTACCACAAGCGTTTCCCATGCTTTATCACCAAGTCTGAAAACTGCATTACGTAAAAATTCTTCTTGTTCTTCAATGGATAAAAAAGTTCGTTTTAATAATGAAACTACAATCAAATACATGGATATCAAATCACCAGTTCTAACGATCTCAAGTGGTAAGCAATCAAACAAGGCTAATAGTGAACATAATAGCAATAGCAATTATAATAATAATAATAATAATAACGGCAACAACAATGATTCTACTGATGATGAAGAGTGGGAAGATATTCAATACCTTGATGACGAGCTTGCTCCTCCTGCTCCTCAAGAACCAACCCCAATTATACCACCTGCATTAAACGATTCAATTCATTTCCCTAAACCACCTAAAAATTCAGCACCACACTTAGATATAAACGATCCAGATTTCAATGAAAAACTGCACGAAATTTACTTCCCAGATTTCGAAAAGAATCCAAAATCTCTAGACTGGACCAAACCAATAGCCAATTCAAGTACCATCGATCAAGAAAAGGAACAACAACCATTGATCTATCAATCTGTTAAATCTCTAAGATTTAACTTTAACGGTGTTTTGATAACACAAGAGATTATTGATAATTACAAAAAAAATGGTGCTGGTAAAGACGATGGATTATATCACCATTCGGAAAATCCAGAGTTGCCAGGTTATACATTAGTCGAATTGGCACATTTAATGAGATCAACTTTCAATGGCCAACGTTGTTTGAGTATTAGAACTATTGGTCGGATCATTTATAATTTGAACGAATTGGAGTTTGTTGTTGTTGATGAAGACGATGAAGAACATAACGATGATTCTAACAACAACGGTACAGCTGACACTAAAGGTGGCACTGGCAAACTTTCAAAATTCAAGTACGATATCTGGTGTTTGATTCTAGATCTACAAATCCTTGATATTTTAAACGAGATAGTTAATAATTCAAACACCAGGCGACCAAACGTCAGTCTTGTTAATTATGCAACTGAGGCGTTGTATTTATGGAATCAAAGTGGTGGTGATGAAATTGTTAAGAAAGTTATAGAAAGAAGGAAATTAGAAGAAAATGAAGAAGAAGGAGGGACCGCTAATACGCAAATAAATTAATATATAAAATATATAAATAAAGATATATACTTCATTCATCAATAGACCTTATTTTAACTTGATTGATCGTACTATTAACCCTTTCATTTCTTGTAATTTTATAATAGTGATCAGTGAATTGCACAGCATTCATAAACCTTAAAAACTTCTCATCGTGCGTAATAACAATCAGTTGGAAATTTTTCTGGACTGATCTTAATTCAATAATCTTGTTTAATGATTTAGCCAAAGATTCAATATTTTCATCGTCCAAATTCGTTGTTGGTTCATCCAACGCAATCATACCAAAATTTAAACCAAAACATTCTGCTAACGACAACCTAATAATAATCGAAGCCAACATACGCTGTCCTGCAGAACATCTGCCTCTCATATCCAACTCTGTCCCGTTCTTGATCATAATCACTCTATAATTGTACGATCTACTACTGTTGGATTTTATTGGATCAGCACGGATCAAGATTGAGTCAATGTCGTTCCCTGTATACGTTGATTTCCAAACTTCGTCCAATATCCTATTGATTTCCTTCATTTTTTCATTGTGGTATTCCATTATCGAATAATCAATGGCATTTGAGTACGTTATTAAATCTGATTGCATCGATAATCTGGTTTGTAAAGAAGTGTATTCTTTCAGGTACTTGTTGTCTATTTGATCGTAATCTCTGTTGATTTCATTTTGTAATTGAGTTATTTGTTTTTTAATCTGTAATAGTTCACCTGTTTTAATTGAGAATTCATTCTGCAACATATTTTGTTTTTCCTGCAAATGGTTTGATTGTTTCAAATAAGAGGATCTTTTCACCATTAAATTTTGATTTTTCAAATTCTCAATCTTGAAATTTAGTTCAATCAATTCATTTTGTAAGTTTCTTAAATCAATGTTATACATTAAATTTCTTTCCTCATTATCAGATTCTCTTTGTTCGATTTCCAATTGTTTCAAACTGCTCAACAATGAATCCATTTCAACTTCAATTGAATTGAGTGATTGTTGATACTTGAATGTTTCATTTTCAGCAATCGTTAACTCCAATTTATAATTGTTTTCAAAATCATTGATTTGTTCATTCAAATTAATGAATTTACTCTTTATGTTTTCAAATTCTTTTATTTGGTTTGTTATTTGATTCAATCTAAATTCGTTAACTTCAATGAATTCATTCAATTCGGCACTCTTCAAATCTTTTAACCTTGTCGATTCATTCAAATTCGACTCTTTAACTTGAATCGATTTTGTTAATTTTGTCAACTCATCGTTGCATTCATTGATGGATTTTTCCAAGTTGATCTTATTCAATGATGATTTCTCCAAGTTGATAATCAAGATTTTCTTATCTTTGATTGAATTTTCCAAATTACTCAAATCTTTTAAAAATTTATCCCTTTTCATCGTCACTATCTCTAATTCATTTCTAGTATTTTTAATCTCTGAAGTTGTTTCATTCTGTAAGATTTCTAGATCTTCAATTGGTTTATTATTCATTCCTCCAAATAAGTCAATTTCATTATTTAAAGCTGATAATTGTTCCTCAATTGATCTCAAGTCATTTTTAAGTCGTAAATTTTCATTGTTGTTTGATTTTAAGTCATTTAATTCATCACTGATTTTTTTATTAATGGCAATTTCTTTATTCGATTGCAGCAATTTTTTATTGATTTCAGTTTGTAAGTTTTTCAACTTTTGTAGTTCATTAGAAGTAACTTCAATTAAACTTTGTTCTCTAAATTCATGATATTTTGCAAATATACCCTCAAAAGTTTTCAAGCGATCGAATTTTTCTTTTGAACTTTGCAAATCTTTTTCAATAGAATTATTTTCTTTTAGTTTATTTAACTCTTTATCCAACATTTTCAAAACAAGTGATTTTTCATTATATTCATCGTCAAATTCTCTATGGCATAACAAACAAGAATTTTTAAAGTTTGCAATAGTCTTAGCTCGTTCGTTATAACCAATAAAAAAGTCTCGTTCCTGGTTGAACATTAGATATTTATTGTATTCTTCTTGTGCATCAATCAGTTCATCTTTATAGTTTCCAGTAATGTTCAATTCACTAATCTTTTTATTAATTTCATCAAACTCAGTAGTTAATTGATTTTCTCTTTTTTGTAAAGTTTCAATTTTAGATTTATTTTCAATTTGATCGGTTTTCAATTCATCTTGAGTTTTCAGTTGTGAGTTTACCTTTGACTTGAAATCATCCTCAAATTTGATTAGATCTTGTTCAGATGTTGAGACATTATATTCGAATCCAAGAATTCTTTGGAAGATTTCATTCAATTTATTTGTCAAATTTGTTGAGTTTGAATTGATTGAACTTTTTTGTTCTTTCAAGTAGTTTAGTTTCGCAAAAGTTTCAGATTGTCGACTTATTTTACTAATTGATTTATTCAAGTCTTCTAAATCATTCTCCAAGCTTCTAATTTTTTTATTCTTATTTGAAATCTCATCATTTAAATTACTCAATTCATTTTTGGATTTAAATTCAACCAATTTGGATTCAGTATTCTGTAATTCTAATTTTTCGGAATCTAACTTTGTTTCATTTGTCTTGATATTATTCAATTCTTTTGTTAACTCGTTTTTCTTATTTGTTAGATTTAAAATATCCTTTTCAATGTAATTTTTATTCTGTTGGATGTTTGAAATCTCCTCTTTTAGATTACTCAATTCAAAATTCAAGTTATTGGACTCCTTTTTAAATGAATTGTTCAATGTATTATATTCTTTGTCTAATGAATTCAATTTATCTTGTAATAAGTCATCAAATTGGTCACCATCTTCAATATTCAAAACATCCTTATAATTTTCAACAAGTTCGTTCTTAAAATTCAAATTTCTTTCATATTGATCTTTCAAACCTTTTAATTTACCTTCTTTCAGAACATTTTCATTGTACCTTAACTTGTTTAAATTCAATTCTGATTTGGTTGTTTCAATGGTTTTATTCAACTCATCAATCCTAGATTGTTTTTCAATTAAAATGTTTGAAAAATCACTTAAATTTGATTTCAATTGTTCAACTGGTAAATCAATTATCTTTGTTGTTGATTCAATCATATTGATTTGTTGATTAATATTAATCTCTTGTTGTTTCAAAAATTCAATTTCATTCAATATTTTTTCATAATCTTGATTGGAATTAAACAAAATTTCAGATTCTTTTTTAATTTCTTCAATTTCAACGTTTAATTTCTCAGTCTCCTTGTTGAATGATTGAACCTGTAAATTCAAATCATTGATTTGATTAATTTTCAAATGTGCTTTGACTCTATCATTTTTTAAATGCTCAACATTATTATTGATTAATTTAATATCAATATTCAGCTCTTTATTGATGTTTTTAAAGTTTTCCAAGACCTTAATAAACTTAACAGAATCGAAAATTTCATCAAACTTCTTCTTTAAAGTTGAAGAATCACTAATTGGCCATAAACTTTCATCTTGATGACAAAATATAACATAGTTCAAAATAGCTTTTGAAACACCAAGTTGTTGAGGGATCATTTGTTCGATATCAGCAACTTTTGAACTGATTGATTGTTTTTCACCATTATTTATTATTAATAGTTGATTTTCTCTTGTTTTAAAACTAATTGATTTTGTTTTCGGATTCTTAACAGACATCAAACTTTTTGATAGAATCATGTTTTTCTTGTTCACATTTTGGAAAGCCATTTTTATTTGAGCTTTTGTTTCAGTGCATCCCATACTTAAATTTGGATCGTTTATAAAAGCACCATTTTTGGAGTTTGGCGGTAAATCACCAGTTGTTGCATACCTCAAACATTCAATGATTGTTGTTTTACCAGATCCATTTGTACCCACTATTAAAGTTAAAGGCTTATTGAATTGAATTGTTTCTTGTGTATCTGAACTAAAAGATCTAATTCCAGAAATTGATAGTTTGTATATACTGGACATTTCAGATATAATTGATCAAATTCGTTGCTTCTGCTGCATATAATTGAAATCAAAGGTAAAGGAGTGGGGGGGCTGTTGATTTAGACCAAATCTAGTGTTTAGTATTCATTTTAGTCAATAAACAACTGTAATAAAATGATGGAGAACCCTTTTGAAAAACCCGGCGGTGCTGAAAAAGAATAAAACATTAGTTATGCATATATGACACGACATTTGTTGTAGAAATGTAAGTTCATATGTTGGTGGTGCGAGGGTGTTTATTAGTTTATTATTTAATGGTTGCACGACATTTTAAAGATAGAGTTTCAAAATTTTGATTTTCCATTCATTCAACCTCCAGTATGGAAATAAAATGAATAGTGTCATAAAATGTGTGTCTGTAAAGTTCGGTTAAATCTTTTAAAATTTTGATCAAGATCAGTTTATTCAACTAAATATTTATATATTAACATCCAAAAGTTGATGTTTAAAAGATTGTACTCCTTTTCAAAGCATTCTTTTTTATTAAATAACCATTATCATTATCAAACTTCATCATCACAGTCGCTATTGTCGTCGTTTACGAGGTACATTACAATGTCAACTACAACAACAACCACCGATGCAACCCAACCAACTTGGATCAAACCAAATACAAAAATTGAAGAAAATGAACCTGTCTTGAAATTATACAACACTTTAACTAGATCTAAAGTTGAATTCATTCCAAAAGATAAGAATGAAGTCACCTGGTACTCATGTGGTCCAACAGTTTACAATTCAAGTCATATGGGTCATGCTAGAAATTATGTCACCATTGATATCAATAGAAGATTATTACAGGATTATTTTGGTTATAACGTTAAATTCATTCAAAATGTTACCGATATCGATGATAAGATTATTTTAAAAGCTAGACAAGAATATTTATTCAATGAATTCGGTAAAAAATTTGAAACAATTGATGCCGAACTAATCAATAAATCAACTGAAGGTTTGAAACAATTCATTACTAAAAACTTACCTGAATTTGAAGGTGAATTGTCATTGACTGAATTCAATAAATGGGTTGAATCTTTAGATTTAAAGGCTTTAAGTTTATCAAAACCAAAATTACCAATGTTTGTTAAATCTGTTAAGAATGCATTAAACGTTATTGAATCATCATCAACCACCACCATTGAAGAATTTTTAAAGGCAACAGAAGATGTTATTGTCCCACTATTGGATGCAGAATTAGGTTCCACAATTACCGACCCAGAAATTTTCACTAAATTATCATCTTATTGGGAAGGTGAATTTGACAAAGATATGTCAAAATTAAACGTTTTACCAACAAATATTACCACTAGAGTTTCTGAATACGTTCCAGAAATTGTTTCATTTGTTGAAAAAATTGTTGATCAAGGTTTTGCATACGCCACTACTGATGGATCTGTTTATTTCAATACCAACAAATTCGATAGTGATCCAAACCATAACTATGCCAAATTGGCACCATGGTCAAAGGGTAACAAAGAATTGATTGAAGATGGTGAAGGTTCTTTATCATTAACAGCAGAAACTAAATTATCATCATCTGATTTTGCCCTATGGAAGTCATCAAAACCGGGTGAACCTTCATGGCCATCACCATGGGGTCAAGGTAGACCTGGTTGGCACATTGAATGTTCTGTTATGGCATCTGATTTTGTTGATGAAGGTATGGATATCCATTCAGGTGGTGTTGATTTAGCATTCCCACATCATGATAATGAATTGGCACAAAGTGAAGCTCATTTCGATTGTGAACAATGGGTTAATTACTTCTTACATACTGGTCATCTACATATTGAAGGACAAAAAATGAGTAAAAGTTTGAAGAATTTCATCACCATTGATGAAGCTTTGGAAAAATATTCGTCAAGACAATTAAGATTATGTTTTGCATTAGTCCAATGGAATAACTCATTAGATTTCAAAGAAAGTTTATTGAATGAAGTTAGATCAATTGAATCAACATTGAATAAATTTTTCAAAAACATTAGAGCTTTGAAAACTGATAACGAAGAGAAATTGAAAAGTGGTATTTTGATATCTAAGAAATTGAACGATTTAGAAAAACAATTGTTGAATGATTTATTAACAACAAAGAAAACCGTTCATTCATCATTCTGTGATAATTTCAATACCCCACAATCAATTAGACAATTGATGGAGTTAGTTAATTTATCAAACAGTTATATTTCCAACGTTGGATCAAGGTTGAAAATGGAACCACTATTACAAGTTGTCTATTACTTGACAAAAATTTTAAAAATTTTAGGGTTTGAAACTAGAGCTGATAACTTGGGTTGGTTAGATGAAGATAAAAAATCAGCTTTTTCTATTGGTGGAGGTGGATCAATTGAAGAAACAATTATGCCGTACGTTAGAGTTTTATCAAACTTCCGTGATTTAGTTCGTTCATCAGCAATTTCTAAATCTGAATATTCGGTGTTTTTGGAAGCGTGTGATCAATTACGTAATAAGAATCTATTGAATTTGAATATTTCATTGGATGATAGATCTGATGGACAAAAAGCATTAATAAAATATTTGAATGATGAAGAAAAAAATGAATTGATTAAACAACAAGAAGAAAAATTGAATCAACAATTAGAAAAAGAGCGTAAAAAATTGGAAGCTTTGAAATTGAAGCAGAAGTTGGAATTGGAAAAATTAGAAAAATCTAAGGTTAGTTCAATTGAAATGTTTAAAACTGATGAATACAAGAAAATTTATTCAAATTGGGATGAAACTGGATTACCAACAAGATTAATTAGTGGTGATGAAATTGCTAAAAGTGCTAAAAAGAAGTTAATGAAATTACATGAAAATCAAAGAAAATTGCACGATGAATATTTAAAGAATTTAAAACAAAATAATTGTAACTAGAGTTTTTTGTTTACTTAATTTAGTTCTTTATGTATCATTCTTTACGTTTTTTTTTTAATAAATTTTCATCCAATAATAATCGCCGGAATGTTTATTCAGAAGCGTCAATTGACAAACTACAAAAAACACACACACCCCCTTTTTCTTTTCTCTATTAACTGGGTTTTAGTTTTGGCACAGAATGACTCATGTGATGTAATCGGAGTAAACTGATGTTGTTGTATGGTTGGTGATTGATTAAACATTTAGAATTAAATACTACGACTTATGACTATAGTTTTTGGTTTAATTCTTTTGCGTTTCTTTCATTTCGTTATTTTTTTTTTTAACTGGTTTGTGAAAAAAGGTCATTCCAATTGCAAAAGATGTTGCTTGCTATCCGATTAGATATTATATAGAAAGGGGTGGATAGGATAGAGAGATACACTATACGTTACATATAGGTAGTATCTCGCCTCGCCGTCGGTCCGGAGTGGAGAAAAAGAATAATCAACTACCTTAACTTGAGTCGCCGTCTTGAATGAAACACTATCGGCGAGTGTATTCAAACACGACCTTTTATTAATCGATCAATTAACCTAAACTGGAACACCCAGCGAGCACATGTTTGTCTGTTTTTGTTTCTTACTACACGAAAGAAAGTAAAAAAGATTGCTTCCTTTCGTAGGGTGTTCGTAGAAACGCGGGATTGATAAATGAGTAGCGGCGTAGCTACTAACACTCGGAGTCTCCGACTCCGAGATGATGATGGTGCTGGGTCACTGGATGGGTGAATGGAATGGATGATTCATATTATTCGGACTTTACAAAAATGGCTTCTAACACCGTTTAAAAATATAAAACTTTTTTTCGAATTGAATCATGTACCAGTTAGTTTGGGTTTGTAAGCTTCAAACATGTCGATATAGACTATTTTTGTTAATGGTTTGTTAATAATCTATATAAATTTACGTATGTATGTATCTATGTATATAAGTTGTGGTGTCATTATATCTTTCGTAATTATAACTCCTACTCGAGTAGCAGCGTAAACGGAAAACAGAAAAAAATCATGCAACTTTTTTTTTTATTTCTGCCATTATAATGGTTTCTATTGAAGTTAGCATTAAATAACTATAGCTTTAAATAACTATACTTATGTAGATGTTTAGTCTATAGGTAGGTAATTCATATATAGAATTGGATAGGAACGGTTAAATATTTTTTGCACAAGAGGGGGTGATTTTTCTTCAAATGGTATTGGACCCAAAAAAAGTAAAAACTAAACTAAATTTTCGGACTCTGAACGGATACAGCGTAATAGAAAATAGAGTACCCGGTTTCATCCATAGGGCTCGACAATTTTTTTGCTCATTTTGTCAATTATTGGAAATTCAAGAATCCTATATTGTTTTCTTTTCCCCAGACTTCTCCTCCGGCTACGGTTGAAAATAAAGAAAGCGAACAGTTTTCTTTTTTCTTCGGCTATCAATTCTTGTCCGTCCGACGATGTATTTAATTGTGCATGAGGGTGGGTTTTATGTGCATATATATAAAGATATATATACCTCACCGTACATGGCATGACAAACCAACCAAGAGATAAATTTTCAAAGGGGACCAATAATATTTAATTAGTAATACTGAGAAAATAATATTAGAAACGTCAGACAACAAAGTAGTGTGTAGTGAGTAAGTGAGTAGTAGGGGGAGGGGTGTGAAGTCTCTACTCAACTCCCGTACCGCCGTTCAAAAATGTTCAGATTTGTGGAAGGGGCACGAGACGGAGAACGAGGAGGGGGTGAGGTGGGTGTTTTTTTTGGTTTTTTTTTGTTAGACACACGGATTATCCATCCAGTGAGAGATTGGCAGAGAGAGTCACACACACACACATATATATATACGCATACACACAACACTCACACTCAAAGTGATTGGTTATTTTTCTTGGAAAGACCGATACATTGGTTTTCTAATGTATGTATGTATATATACATATTAGATGGATTTTTCGTAAATAACTAAATACAATATATAATTATTTTTATATATGTATGTGACCATATATATATATATATAATTAAAAAACCTTGCATATATATGATAATGGGTATGAGTGGATAAGCACACCGGTGCAGTTCCGGATATGGGGTGTAATATAAAGTAATAGACAACTTCACCAACTTTAGAAAACGTCTCCGAAATACTCCATGATGAAAGTACCTGGAAAGCCCCCGTCCCGCCATCGGTCGTCTGACCTTCTCCTCCGTGGGGTGTGTGTGTGTGTGTGTCTTGTTCTCGGGGTTCAATTCAACCACATCCACACTCTCCCTCCGTCTCTCCCTCTTCTCCGATGAGTGTGCTAAATGAAGCAAAAGTCACCTGCTTCCCTTTCCCTCCCCCGGTTGCTTCCCCTCCACCATCACCTCTCTCTCTCTGCCGTGTACCAAAACAAGGTAAAAACTCAGATCTCCCCCAATCAAAATCAAAAATAACCTGGAGAAACCTATACAACTTGTGCCAAATATCCGTATAAATACTATTGTTTTCCCTTCTTTACTTTCTTAACACCCGGTTATTTATATCATTCCCATTTTACAATAGTTTTCTATTTACAATTGACAATTTCATTATATTCCCCCCTTCTTATATTCCTACAAGCTCCATTTGCAAATTCTAATTCTTTTGTGACAAATACAAAGGAAAAACTAAACCGATATATTGAAATAAAGTAATAAAAAAAAATATTAAAAAAAAAAGAAAACTATTTATTTCATACTTGTTTGAATTTGTGTGTTTATTATTTGTTTTACTCCACTATACTCGCCTCTCCTCTCTCTCTCTCTCTCTAGTCATTATCATACTATATCATCTTGACCGTGGTTCATTTCAATATTTTTTTTGAACAAAAAAAAAAGTATAAATAAGCCATGTGTACTGAAAATTACATTAAATCAAAAACTCCAATAACTGATTTATCAAACTATTGTTTGTCAAAGAATACAAATATCCCAACTCAAATTTATTCAACAACAACTCCAACAGATCCAATCGTTTTAACTTCAACTTTACCTAAATTGATCCTACCAAACATTACAATAAACTTGAACAAACAGCCATACTCTCCTCCATCATCTACATCAGCTGCAACAACAACAACAGTAGTTCCATCATTCCCTGTGTCTACTTCTTCAAATTACTACTATGATATCAATAATCCAACCAAATTAGACCTGTTGATTCAAACAGCTACAATGGATCAATCTCAAACTGAAACTTTCAAACCAAATACAAATGATTTTTCATGTTTGATCAACACATCCTCCGGTCCATCTTCAACAACTTCTATTTTGGATAACGAATCCTCAATTTCATCAACTTCTTCGGTGGATGGTTCTTCATCACCTTCAAATATTAACACTTCAACTTCAATTCAATCAACTCACCCATCATCAGTTGACAACAATTCCTTGTTTTACGTTTATTCACCAGAACATACCAAAAAGAGAAAGTTGATTTTCAATGGCTGTTTAACAATGGAGAAATCAATCTCTTTAACTGATATAATCAAGAAAGAATCACCAACAGTAACCACCACTGATAAAAAATCACCATTTAAAAAACAAAAGAAATCAATCGATTCAACTAATATAACAACAACAGATTCAATTAAAGTTGCTTCACCTTCATTAACTTCAAAAAGACAAAGATCAGGACCTTCTTGTGATTGTTGTAGATCAAGAAAAATCAAATGTGATTCTGAAATTACAATTCTATCCACAGTTCCAAATATAAATGGTGCTGCTGCTGCTGCTGCTGCTGCTGCCACAACTCAAGAAACCCCAATTAAAGAATCACAAATTGCTCATTGTTCATTCTTATTCAAAGATGAGTCCAATTGTCAATATTTCCAAATAAACAGCAACTCTTCATCCTCACAACCATCATCATCATCTTCTTCTTCTTCAAATAATAAATTAAGTTCATTCAAGTTCCTGAAATTCAAATCATGCTCAGCATGTAAATTGAAATCATTGAACTGTTGTTTTTCAAGAGGTTTCACTAGAAACGACATAATAAAATTCAACAAGTCTGAAAAATTACAATCTGATAGCAATAACAATCATCATCATCAAAACCACCGCCATAATAATGAATCTTCAACTTCTCCAACTCTGACGAATAATGAATTATCAGTTGCTTCTGCTGCTAATACTACTAAAGCATGCAGTACCAAATCAACAACAGAATCATTGAAGAATTCAAGTTACTTGTCAGTGATAAACCTTTCATCTCCAACACCACCAGTGTTGGCCCCAGTTTCAACAGCATCATCATTCTTACCAATGTCAGCAACGGGGCATGCTGGCCATTTTCATAAAGATGTTAATCCATCAACAGCAATTGCCTCAACAACAACATCACCAAATTCTAATAACTCAATGAAAAACTCAAAGAAAACAAGTTGCAAATCTTGTAGATTCAAGAAAATCAAATGTATCAAAATTGAAACAAGTACAAGTCCAAGTGCAAGTACAACCGATGATGGTTCGAATAGTACTACTGTTTGCTTAAACTGTTCAAAGAAAAACTTGAACTGTATCTATAATTAATAGTATTGCATTAATGATGATGATAACGATGATAATAATGGTGTGTTTAGTGTTTTGGCTTTGTCATTTATGCAGGTTCTTTAAATGACATCTTCTCTCCCTTCACTTTTTTTCTTTTGCATTTTGTATATATATATACGTCAGGTTGTTTTTTCTAATTATATTTTGTTCATAGGTTTCCTATTTTTTATTTTTTCATTTATTTATTTATTTTTTTTTTTTTTTTTTTTTTTTTTTTTTTTTGGTTTTTTTTTTTTTTTTTTTTTTCAATTTTTTTTTTATTTTTTTTTTTTTTTTATTTTTTTTTTTTTTTTTTTTTTTTTTTTCTGTTTGTTCACACATTAACGATGTCTACCTTTTTTTTTTCTTTCTTGTTGCCAAGTGGGATTATTTCCATTGAAATTTTTCATTTTATAGTTGTATTTTCAGTTCTTCGTTGTTTCAGATATTTGTATATCCTTTGTAAATGTGTAGGTATACTCATCACAATAGTGTAGCTAAAAAAAGAGCGCTGTTGAAACTATTGACAGCGGCTACTAAGGAGACCGACTGATGGACCCCGCGTTTTTGAGTTCTCAAATGGGGAAAAAGTGAGTCCGATCATGCGTGTAAGAGTATTTATTGCTGTGAGTTGTGTGGAGCATGGTTCCATTTCTCTCTTTCCTTGGTCGTGGCAGCGCCTCCTGATAGACTGAGTTTTCCCCCACATACACTAAATAACTGCGCCTGGTGGCTATAAAGTCCCACGGGGTGGAATACTTGATTAGCTGCAGCAACCATATATAACCAACAGTACAGTTTACCCAAACCACTTTGTCCGTTGATGATATGTCTTTTGCAGTTTATTCACAACTGGTGGTCTGTTGATATATATATATATGGATACAGTCATCTGATTCTTTCTTTCTTTCTTTTACTTTGATCTTTTTTTTCTATATTATTATTATTGTTTTCGTATTTTCAAGTTTAAACTTCTTTTAAAAAGTTATACAAGTAATATTAATAAAATAATAACAGTATTGATTACAATACATAATGCCTGCAAGTTATAAAGAATTAAACCAACAAGTTGATAAAATCGTCAGTGAGTTTGAAGTTTCCGCTGAAACTTTACAGGCTGGTGTCGATTTATTTATCGAATTAGCCAACAAAGGTTTAGAAGGTTCGTCTGACGAACATGGTTTACCAATGATTCCAACTTTCGTCACCTCAATCCCAGATGGTACCGAAAAGGGTGTTTTACTAGCTGCCGATTTAGGTGGTACCAATTTCAGAGTTTGTTCAGTTACATTAAATGGTGACCATACTTTTGATTTGATTCAATCCAAGAATCCAATCCCAGTTGATTTGATGTCTGCAACTTCTGACGAATTATTCGCTTACTTAGCTTCCAAAGTGACTCAATTCGTTAAAGAACATCACAATGAAGCCGTTGATGCTGACAATAAATTCCAGATGGGTTTCACTTTTAGTTTCCCTGTTAATCAAACTTCGTTGAACTCAGGTTCTCTACTCAGATGGACTAAAGGTTTTGATATCCAAGATTGTGTGAATCAAGATGTTGTTGCTTTGTTGCAAAAACACCTAGACTCTCAAAAGACACCAGTTGTTGTTTCTGCCTTGGCTAACGATACTGTTGGTACTTTGTTAGCTAGATCATATACCGGTTCCAATAAAGAAGGTACCACAGTCATTGGTTGTATTTTTGGTACTGGTACTAACGGTGCTTATAATGAAAAATTGGAAAACATCAAGAAATTTACTCCTGAAGTTGTTGCTGAATTAAAATCTAAAGGTGTTACACATATGGTTATCAATACCGAATGGGGTTCATTTGATAATGCATTAAAAGTTTTACCAACTACCAAGTACGATGTTGACATTGATGAATTGACTTCGAACAAGGGTTTCCATATGTTTGAAAAGAGGGTCTCTGGTATGTTTTTGGGTGAAATTTTGAGACACGTTATTTTGGATCTTCATTCCCAAGGATTGATGTTAAAACAATACCCTACTCATACTTCATTACCACATAGATTAAGAACTTCATGGGATTTATCATCTGAAGTTTTATCATTGATTGAAATTGATGACTCTACTCATTTGAAAGCTACTGAATTGCAACTTAACCAATATTTAAGATTACCAACAACAGCAGAAGAAAGACTCGCCATTCAAAGATTAACAAGAGCCATTTCAAGAAGATCAGCATACCTAGCTGCTATTCCAATTGCTGCTATTTTAACATTGACTGACTCTTTCAAAGGTCATCATGTTGAAGTTGATGTTGGTGCTGATGGTTCCGTTGTTGAGTTCTATCCAGGTTTCAGAACCATGATGAGAGATGCTATTGCCATGACCCAATTAGGAACCAAGGGTGAAAGAAGATTACATATCAACATTGCTAAGGATGGTTCTTCTGTTGGTGCTGCTTTATGTGCTTTGAGTGAATAAAAATAAACACTGTATTTCTCTATATAAAGTTATATATATGCCTAGAAATAACGATTGAATGATTTTTGAGCTGTTGTCTTTGATTTTGTGTTTTTTTTTTCAAATCTGACTTTTTTAATGTTAACTTTTCTCTTCTGTTTTTTTTTTAAATGAAATTGTTCTTCTTTCTGACTTATTTATAAACATATATTTACTGTTATTGGAAATGAATATAAAAATTTCGTTATACGACTGAGATAAAGACTAATGTTTACGCAAAAAAAAACAAAATAACAAACTATATTAATCAAGGACATGTAGTAGAAAAAAAAAGACCATGTTAAAAAAAGTACAAATAATAAGAGGTTGAGGAAAAGGAAAAGTTGAATGGAGGATGAAGGATGGAAGATGAAGAGAAAGGGGAAGGAATGAAAGTATGAAATATGAAGTAAAAGAAAAAACCAAATAGATAGATTATTGAGAACCGAAACTGTATAATAAAGGGATGACAAAATAAAGCCAAAAACAAAAAGGTTGTGACAATGAAAGTGATAAGTATAAGAGACAAAATTTGATAAACAGGAGATAGAATGACATTATTTCAATCTTCAATTGGAATCGATCTATTGTAATCCAAGAATGGCTATTTTTATTTTATCGGTATTGTATAAATGTGTGTGACTTAGAAGAACAACAAACCTTGAAAACTTTTTGAGCTCTTTATTGTTTTTTTGTTTTGCTAAAACCTTGACTTTTCAGAATAGAAATCATCTATTATTCAATGTAAATTTTTCAAATGTGGATATAAATATATATATATATTGATGGTGAATTTATAAAGCTGGGATTTCCTTAACAATTTCATCAAAGGATTCTTTGTACTCTTCACTAGACTTACTAGCCTTCTTGTTCTTACCACCACCTGGAACAATCATGACACAAGATGTTGGTCTCTTGGTGGCACCAGCAGATCCCAAGTCTTCTTTTGAAGGAACGAATAAATATGGAACAGAGTTATCTTCACACAAGACTGGGATGTGGGAGATAACATCAGGTGGGGAGATATCACCAGCAACAATGACTAAACCCTTTTCACCCTTTCTTAAAGCCTTGACAACTTCCTTAACACCTCTCTTGACGTGCTTGGACTTGGAAGCCTTCTTGACAGTTTTTAAAACCTTTTTGTTTAGCTTCTTTGGAGCCAATGGGTTGGCAAAGGGTAGTAAAGCTGGCAATCTCTTTTCGTAGTTATCGATTTCACTGGATTCAGAGGACTTTTCTTTCTTAGCCATTTTGTATGATTATAATGTATATATATATATATATGTATATGGGTGAAGTATCTGTTGATTCAATCGAACAAAACAGGTAAACAGGCTGATCAAGATAAGTAGTATATAAATATATTTTTGTGAATTCCAAAAAAAAATATAAAAATTTTTCAAACTTCCTAAGAGTCGTGGCTGTAAAAATAATAAATCTTGCTAAGACAATTATACTGTCATAAGCTGTTACAATTCCAAGAACAACCTTGCACACCTTTGTACCCCCAGGAAAGTATTACGTCATCATATCCTGTCCTGCGTTTTGTTTAGTTTTTGCTTTCTACCATGCATATTTATTTACACAAGTACTACACAGAAACCACATTCATATTTACATTCACCTTCTTTTTTTTATTTTTTTCTAGTCTTCAGATAAGAGTTACAATCTATATCATACTACCCCATTCCATCTAATAAGGTATTGCTCATATTTATTGAATCATGTCTTCCAACAAGGAAAAGAGATCGTCTTTTCTTCATCCTTTTTCGGCATCTTCCTCGCCCACAAGTCACTCATCTGTAACGACAAACAAAAGAGACAGCTTCAAGAATGAATTCCTAACATCTGCTTCAACGGCAAACAGAAAAATTACAGTAACGTTACCTGGCTCACAAGATTATTTACCTGAGATCCCTAAAATAACGCACAACCTTATAGCTTCATCAACTTTGAACCAACCACCGTTAAATGCATCTTCTGCATCTCCATATATATCCTCTTCGCCTACAAATGCTAAACCACAGTCATCAGACCAGCATTTACTATCTTCTCCAACACCTATCCCTAAATCTTTGACATCCACCTCCACATCTTCAACTACAACACCATATAAGGTGAAAAGTATGATTCCGGATGATATATTGGACTCGAAACCTAAAAATGATGGGAAAGGTAACATTATTCCACCTACATATAAACCAAAAAGTTTAATTCCAGATGATTCAAAATCAAAGTCAAATTCTTCTTCTTCTTCAAAACCATCCCCTTCTGAATCAAATCAAAAAAGACATTCATCTCCTGCACTTCGAACGCCGGCATATCAACCAACGCCAAGCATGATTCCAAGTGGGATTCTACCAAATAGAGGTCCAGTCTCTCAACAAACTCCCAACAACTCTCCACCACCACCAGTTCCACCAAAACATCAAGTACAATATCAATCACTGATTCAACCTTCTGAATCTCTTACCAAACAACCGCCAGCTAAACCTTCCTACGATAGACAAGCAAGTACATCGAGTCTGGACAGCACTGCCTCATCGTCATACGGAGATTTCCGAGCTGAATATCCAACAAGATCAAACACAGTGATATCAACAGCATCCTCATTTTATCCTAATAGTAGCGACAATGCACCAACCCGTTCATCAACGACAAGAACATTTCATAGCCCATACAAGGAAGATAAACCATTGGCAAGACCACCTGTCAATCTGCAGTCAAGAAGACGAAAGCCTCCTCCATCATTACCACCATTACCAGACATTACTACTACTACTCCTCCTACTCAGACAAATCCAACTAATTTTGGCGGACAATCAAGTCCACCTCCAGTCAGCTCACTTCCTAAAGTGCCACTGGAACAGGTTTTGTTTCAACGATTATTTAATACCACCTCTATTGAAACCGTCAAAACAGAAAACAAGTCTGTTTCAGAAAATGATCCATTTAATATGAAGCTTGCAAAAAAGCCAATTGACTTAGATTCAGATTTGGATTTCAGTCCAGTTAAAAGATACACCCCACCACAACGTTCTATGACAATTTCGAAGCAATTGCCACCAAAACCAGCACCTCCTCCTTCATCAGATGACGAAGTTCAAGACAAACAGAACATAGATAAGCCATTGAAACCATCAACAACAAACAACAGCGCTGAACTCAAACGTGATCTGCTGTTAACCATTGACACCGAAATCCAGCAACTTACCCAAATTCGTAGTGGAAACAGCACTGCCAATCCAGCTAACGACTCGGTTACTAGTTTTGGTAACATCAGTAATGCAGAATCAGCGACCCATTATACTCCTTTATTTAAGAAGGAGAAAAGTACCACGCCGTTAGCTTTCAACAATGTTGGTGCCAAAGATAATAACGCTTACTTTGATTTAGGTAAAGTTAACAGTCACGCTTCTAACTGGAAACCACACGATGACTTTGAAGACGGTAATGATGAACAGTATGAGAATGAGAATGAGACTAGTGGAGAGCAGGAGTTAAATTTTAGTTTCCCTGAACAGAAAGAGGGGGAAGAAGAACAGCAACTCGAACAGCAACAACACCATCATCATCATCTTCTTCAACAAGATGCCCTTGAACCTGAGTCGACCGATACCGAACAACATAGAACCCCACATATAAACGATGCAATTGAGCAAGAAGTCACTGATGATGATGTTCTTCTAGGGCCATCACATGAGAAGAATACACTACTAAAGAATTCGCCAAGTTTAACTGATTTACATAAAGTGATCGCCGATGATCCAGTTGAAATCTTGGAACTTTCCAAACCACTGATGACCAATGTGCTGGCAGTTGACGACAAGCACAAATCACATAGTTCCCTTGTTTCCTCTAATGATGACGATGAATTCTACGATGTTCAAGAAACGCCAATAAGTACAATTATAACTGAGTCCAATAATAATGAATATGAAACAGACTTTGGCGGAGAACCAGATACTCCTATTGATAAACATTTGGAACCTCACCCAAGAAGAACTTCTACTGAACAATATGAACCAACCACTGAATATATAAGGGATCCATTTATGGAAGATACACCTGGTGATATTATTTTCCAAGTAAAAGATGAGTTTAGTCACAATAGAGAAACGTTTGAAAGCCCCGATAATTCATTATACCCAACTTCGAATCTGTTAAATGACAATGACGGTAATGATGATAATTACGAAGATCATCGAATGAGTAAGAGTCTAACGGTTCAAAATCCAGGATGGTCATCCAGTGAAGATGAACTAGATGGCGATGGAATAGCTGTTAATGATTCATCACATTGCCCATTTAACCCAAATTCAGACTCAGAGGATGAAGATGGCATCTACCACCATGATTTAGGTGTTTCAAACAACGCCGATGATTACGATGATGGTGCTGATATTAATACACGAAGTTGGTTAAATACACCAACTAGTCCAGTTTATGAAACACCACTTCCAAGTCTGTCAACACCAGTCTCAAACAATAGAAATGGAACGGGTCTGATGATTAATAATGCAATTTTAGAAAACCGTCCAGAAGAAGATGACTTTGGCATCACTAGTAGAACTTTCAAAGTTACAAACGATATTAGTGATTCTGATAAAGATGAAGATGACGAGAATGGTGAGATCCTATTCACTGCTAGATCTTCATATTACACACACTTCGATGTTGATGATGGGCAACCAAAACGTAAGATGATGATCGTCAATGGTTCAAGTGATGATTTGGACAGTACTGTTGACCTGAACAACGGGTCTCCAAGACAAACTGGTGAACGCGTCAGACAGTTGAGTATCATCAATGCTAATGTTGATGATATTGTTGATGATGATGGTGGTAATGATGACACTAATCCT
Source organism: Ogataea salicorniae (assembly GCA_030557545.1). Lineage (NCBI taxonomy): Eukaryota > Fungi > Ascomycota > Pichiomycetes > Pichiales > Pichiaceae > Ogataea > Ogataea salicorniae. The sequence continues at coordinate 102,904 of JAKTPI010000007.1, read as the reverse complement.
AATATTCTTTCCATTGCCCCTCCACGTGACAATATCGCTGGCCAAAGACCAGCTTCTCCAGTACCTACTCCATTCAGTTACGATAGAAGAGAAACACCAACAGTGGCACCTTTATCTCACTCAACCGTCATTTCTACAGCTACTGCACGAAATGTTGGTTCTGGTGGTACTCAGCAGTCGCATGGTCTGGGTAGAAGGCCTCCTCCAGACTTTCCATCTGTTGGCAGAGGTGCTAGAGGGTTATCATTATCAACTGCACAACCTGAACTATTTGATAGTTCTAAAGTGACGCCTTTGTCGGATGACCTGCTTTTATCCAACACAAATAATTCCCGTAGTTTTTTGCCCGCTATTGCTACAACACAGCAAGATCAAACAAAGGAATCAGTCATTGATGCTAAAACTAGCTCACCTCCTGCATCCAATGCCAACACCCTAGTTTCAAACACAGATCCTAAAGCAAAAGCTGCGACAACTTCATCTTCTGATATTGCACAACAAGGTATACTGAATGGTAAAGGAGAACGCTCTGGTTACATTTATAAAGTTCGTACCAAAGGCAATTGTTCCTACACTCCACAATTACCATCTGTTGGTCGTTTACCAATTGCCATTCGTTCAAAGACTTCATCAGGAGTCTGTCACTCTAGAACACCATCACGTCAATCAACTAATGCCACTATGGTCAGTTATCAAGCCTCATTGAAACACGGTAACTTGAAACCACGTACAAGAATGCTAGCGAGTGAAATTGATGCTAACGAGTTGCCAGATTCTACTTTGAGTCACAGTATTGGAAAGACCAAGATTCCTATTGATTCAGATGCGGAGATCTTGACAGTCGCTGAACAGTTGAAGATGTTAACTGGTGATAAAAGTAACAATAATGGAGTGAGTACCTACGGTGTGGCCAATGCTGCTGCAACTGAAAGTTCTGGTGGATTGAACAGATTCTCGAGTGTTAGATCTGCGAGAGGGTTTGCTGCAAACGAACCTAAATTTAAGTTATACATTGCCAATCCTGATGATGAGAGTGACTAATTGATGCTGGCATAGTAATGTATAGTTATAATTGTTTCTATTTACATATTTTATTCTACTATTTACAATCAAAGAGTATATCATGGGATGTAAATCAAATAGAGAGTAGGTCCTTTGATATGTAAAATTGCGTGTACTAATTAAATCTGCCAAACCTGCTTTGTGCACTTAACTAACAAATTCAAACGTGTTTTGTTCTTCAATTCGATTCGATTCGACAGTCAGTTTGTTTTGGAATTAATGCCTGTGTATGTTTGTCTTTGGCAGGCCTGAAAGGAATTGATTACATGACATAAGGTACAAGTTTTCATATTTGAGTACGATACATTCATCACCAGCGATCTAATTGACATCTCTACTGAAAGTATACCCATCTTCATCATGTCTACAGACTTTGCGTACACCTTGATCTTTGAAGTAAGTTCCTCTCATTCCACGAGTCAACAGTTGGCATTACAACAGTTTCAATCCAGTTGTTGTATTTACTCTTTTTTTTGTTGTTGTTGAAAATATTGAATCATTTACTAACATCCCGTTATATTGCTCACACGATAAAAATAGCCAAACGCAGCCAACAAGCCGTCAGTTAACGATTTCAAGAACCTATTAGAAAAAGGAGATGACGACCGTAAGATTGAAGCAATGAAACAAATTTTGATCATTATGTTGAACAGCGATCCAATGCCAGGGTTATTAATGCATATAATTAGATACGTCATGCCATCTAGAAACAAAGAATTGAAGAAGTTGTTGTATTTCTACTGGGAAATTTGTCCAAAATACGAATCAGATGGTAAACTGAAGCATGAAATGATCTTGTTCTGTAATGCCATCCAACATGATTTGCAACACCCAAATGAATACATCCGTGGTTCTACTTTACGTTTTATTTCTAAATTGAGGGAACCCGAACTACTAGAACCTTTGGTTCCATCATGTAGAGCATGTTTAGACCATCGCCATGCTTACGTTAGAAAGAATGCCGTTTTTGCACTATATTCAATTTACAAAGTTTCTGATCATCTGATTCCTGATACCCCTGAATTAATAGCCGAATTCCTAGGTTCTGAAAGCGATGCCACCTGTAAAAGAAACGCTTTTGTTGTCTTGGGCCAAATGGATAGAGAAGCTGCTTTAAGATACATTCAAACACAAGCCATCTCCTCACTAGACTCTTTAATTCAATTGTCAATCATTGAGTTCATTAGAAAAGATGCTGTTGTTGCCACTGAATTAAGACCACAGTACTTACACATCATCTCAGAATTATTGGAATCAACCAACAATGCCGTCATTTATGAAGCTGCCACTTCATTAAGTGTCTTGTCATCTTCTCAAGTCGCTATTACCAGTGCTGCTTCAAAGTTCATTGAATTGGCTATTAAAGAACCTGATAACAACGTTAAATTGATTGCATTAGAAAGAGTCAGCGAATTACACAAGAAGAATGAAGGTATGCTCCATGATATGTGCTTAGACATCTTGAGAGTCTTATCTTCTCAATCATTGGATGTTAGAAACAAGGCCATCAGTATTACTTTGTCATTAGTCTCCAGTAAAAATGTTGATGATGTCGTCAAGTTATTAAAGAAAGAATTGCAAAAGTCAAACACTTCCAACGAAGATGAATCTAGTGAATACAGACAATTGTTGATTTCTGCTATTCACGAATGTGCCATTAAGTTCCATGAAGTTGCTGCAAGTGTTGTTGATTTATTATTAGAATTTATTGGTGAAATGAACAGTGGAGCTGCTTCTGATATTATCGTTTTTGTCAAGCAAGTTGTCGAAAAATTCCCAGATTTAAGAAGTGATATTATTGAAAGATTGGTCTTGTCTCTGAAGAGTATTAAGAGTGGGAAAGTTTATAGAGGTTCGTTATGGATCATTGGTGAATACTGTATTGATGAAAAAGATATTCAAACCGCTTGGAAGACTATTAGATCCAGTATTGGTGAGATTCCAATTTTAGCTGCCGAAAAGAGAAACAACGGCGAAGAAGTTGAAGAAGTTAAAGCACAAGAAAACGGCGAAAAGAAGGTCAACGGTACCAGTGGTCCAAAGATCTTGGCCGATGGTACATATGCTACCGAAAATGCCTTATCCGATAGCCAAAGGGTTAACTCTTCATCCAGTAACGGAAGTCATACCAAGACACCATTGAGAGCATTGATTTTAGAAGGTGACTTCTATTTAGCATCAGTTTTATCATCCACTTTAGTGAAACTGGTTTTAAGATTAAGCAAGATCACTGAAAAGAAGGAATTATTGAATGCATTGAAGGCTGAAGCCATGTTGATAATGGTTTCTATTTTAAGGGTTGGTGAATCATCATACGCAAAGAAGAAAATCGACGAAGATTCTGCTGAAAGAGTTTTATCATGTATTAGATTCCTCTCGGAAGATGAAAAGGATGAATCATTAATCGATGAAGCATTTTTAGAAGACACTAAGAACGCTTTCAAAGCCCAATTGGCAATTGAAGCCAAGAAAGCTAAAGAACGAGAATTAGCTAGTTTACAAACCAACGCTGAACAAGTTGACGATGCCATTACTTTCAGACAATTACCATCTAAAGAACATGCTGTTGATGTCGATGATCAAGATTTAGCGTTAGCCTCAGGTGGTGCTACTGCCAAGAAGGAAGACCTATCATCCAGATTAAAGAAGATTACACAATTGACTGGTTTCTCTGATCCAGTGTATGCTGAAGCTTATGTTAAGATCCATCAATTTGATGTTACATTAGACGTGTTATTGGTTAATCAAACCACCGAAACCCTACGTAACTTATCCGTTGAGTTTGCTACATTAGGTGACTTGAAAGTTGTTGATAAGCCAACCACTCAAAACATTGGTCCGCATGGATTTCACAAAGTTTCCACCACAATTAAGGTTACATCTGCCGATACTGGTGTTATTTTTGGTAACATTGTTTACGATGGACAACACGCCGACGAATCCACTATTGTCATATTGACCGATGTTCACGTTGACATCATGGACTACATTAAACCAGCCACTTGTTCTGAAGCACAATTTAGAAAGATGTGGAATGAGTTTGAATGGGAAAACAAGATTAGCGTCAAGTCCAACTTACCACACTTGAAGGCTTACTTGGATGAATTACTCAAGGGTACAAACATGAACAATCTGACACCTGGTGCCATTATTGGAGAAGATTGTAAGTTCTTATCTGCCAATTTGTACAGTAAGAGTAGTTTTGGGGAGGATGCATTGGCCAACTTGTGCATTGAAAAGAGTGCTACAGGTCCTATCGTTGGACACGTTAGAATCAGATCCAAGGGACAAGGACTGGCGTTATCTTTGGGAGACAAAGTTGCTGCTATTGCCCGTAAGACCAACAAAGCTGTTGTCAGCCACGTTTAGTAGACTAGTTATAGTTAGTGTGTACTTATTTTGTGTCTAGTGTTTGTTTTTGTTCGTTTATTTTTCGATAACTAAAGTACCCTTGTTTTTGTTTTTATCTTGTACAATATGATAGCTCCACTACACCTCACACCACTCCAGGCTCCGCCGAAACGACAAAATGGAAAGAAATCTGGCGTTGAGATTTTTTGAATTTTGATCTCCTTTTTTTTAATGTAGGTTATATATACTATCTAATCTCAGCTTCAATCCTTCTGTATACAAATTTTTGACAAAAAAAAGACAGGCTGTAGACAAAAGGGCTGCCCAAACAAAAAGCATCATAACAGAAACCTTTAGGAGTTGTTAACTATCCAATAGCATATCATATCATTGCATTCACGAACGAAAAGTCTCTCTGTTGTTTTGGCACCTTTTGAACTGTATCTCTAATCTCCACGTTAGCGACTAAACTGAACAAGAACAGTTTTACATTAGATCAATTAAAGGTTTGCTTTCATAAACATTCAATTCTCATTAATAAAACCAATTCTTATTTTCCTTTGATTCACTTTTTTTTTGATCATTCTATTCTTTCCCTTATTCATTGACACTATACTATACTTCTAGTTTTGCATTACCACACACCACACAAGAACATTCACCCCTCCTTTTCTTTCCCTTCAAAATGTCTTTCTTTTCCTATTTATCACAATTTGACGGCACAACGCATCCTCTAAAGGGCACAAACATTGAATTTCCGTTCCTATCCTCTCATGTCACACCGTACGTGCGTGCAAAGTACCCAGATCTGGTCGCCAACACCGAATTGATCACTCATATAAATGTTGTTGGATTGGGTATCCTTTTTTACCATACTATCTACACCATTTCCAAGGTCCCAGTGATGTTGAGCAGCTCTCTTCAAAAGACTCTTGCTACTCGTAAAGAACGTATTGATTTTTCCGTTAGAGTAACTTCTTTCATTCAAGCTTCATTGATCTGTGCTTTGGCAATCCCACTTTTCGGTAATGAAGAGTTATCAGAGCATAGAATATTCTCATTCACTCCATATTCTCAATTTTACTCGGATTTAGCATTGAGTTACTTCATTTGGGATACTTTGATGTCAATTTACTATGTTGATCTATTTGGTGTTGGATTCCTGGTCCATGGTGTTGTGTCCTCTGCTGTTTTCTCCTCAGCTATATCCAAAAGAATGATTAATTACTACGCTCCTGTTTTCTTACTCTTTGAGATCTCAACTCCGTTTTTAAACATAAGGTGGTTTGGACTGAAGTTTGATCACATCATCCCAGATTGGTTCCAACTGATCAATAACTTAATATTATTGTTGATTTTCTTCTTTGTTAGAATTTGTTGGGGTTGGTATCAAGTTTATCATTTGGCTATCGATTTTTATGAAAGTTCACAAGATGAAAGATTTGTGGGTTGGGTTGCTGTTTTGATTCTGGTTTGTAATTCTGTGTTGGACGTTTTGAACATTTATTGGTTCAGTAAGATGATGACCGTTGCCGTTACTACCATTAGACAGATGATTGGCCAAACTGTTAAAAATAAAGAAGATGCAAAGTTAAAGTTGATGTAATATAATGCAACTGCATCTTTATTTTCGTTTTCACCTTTTTCTTTCGATTACAGTATAATTACAGCATCGTGTGCTTTTTTTTGTTTTTGTTCTTTTTTATTATTAATATTATTATTATTACTATTATTATTGTTTATTTCAGTTCCTTATATATTACCATTTTAAATTTATCTATATTTTCCAATCATTCAAATTATTAAATCTTGGAATATAATCATATTTATCGTATATAAGTGTATTATAGTAGCTGATCTTTGTATTTAGTATACCCTTCAACTTTTAACATCTCTGAAGCCAGTCTAATGTCTTCTTTAATGTCCAAAATCAATGCCTCCATAGAAACATAATCCAATTCCGGTCTTAAATATCCTAGGATACTGAAACTCAAATTACAACCATAAAAATCACCGCTTTTAAAATCGTGCATGATATGCAACTCACATGCTTTCTTATCGTTTTTGAAAAATGGATTCCAACCTAGAGACATTACCATTGGTAAAACTTCCAATTCTTCAGATTGTAAACTTTGTCCATAGCTAAGTTCGATTGTTGATTTACCGTCCAATCGTTGACGAGTCTTTGGTAGTGTTGATTGCTGCTCTGCTTTACCGTTTCCGTCACTTGTTGTTGTTGTTGGTTTTGGTGATAGTTTCACAAACCCAAAGTACACGCCTGTGTCAAGCGCTTGTAAAGTATCGGTGATTGGGATGTTGGCTGTAGGTATTCCGATCTCCGATGAGCCTCTACCGAAACCTGGGATGACGGTCGTGTTGGTGATTAGAATCGGGTATGGCTTAGATGGCGAGTCTGAGAGAATTGTACGTTTTGTCATTGACAAGCTGTTAAGTACAGTATAAGTAATAAGAAATTAAAAGAAAGAACCACTCACCGGCAAGAGCCTTATCAAAGGAGAGGTTTGATTTGACTTGAAGCATACATGTACAGATATATAGACATATATTTATTTGTAATGTCGATTACACATTAGTTATTTGCACCCTCGCACCTCTACTTTTGACGAGAAACTGTGGGGGTATACATTGAATACATTAGATAAATCGAATACAGATCTACCTACACTCAGTTTAAATAATACATGAATATTTATATAAAAATAGTCTATTCATCCTCATTAGATGGAGTATACTCCATCGCGTTGAACCTTTTCAATACACCGTTCTTAGTCCATTCTTCGCCAAGCAGCCTTAATCTAGCGGCACCAGCGTACTGTCTATCTCCAACGGCGCTTGTCCATTCCCCACAAGTCAACTGCAAAATTTTTGAACCTTGTTTGCCATAAGCTTCTACAAACTCAAACGCTGTTGAATCCCACCATGATCCCATGACAGTGTAATGAACATGAGTTATTCTTTTAATTGGTGTATTTAAAACCCTTGATATCAACCGCCAGTTATTTGATATTGGTAGTGGGTGTTTCAAAGATGGTGCGTTGTTTAAAATGTTGAACGTTGCTTTATCTATTTTCAAACGGCATAAAACTGCAAAAATGGTACAGATACCGGATAATCTTTCATTGTACATTTCTTCAGCTTCCCATTTCCCATCACCTTTTCTCTTCCAACCCATACGTAATCTACCTTCTTCAGTCTCAACAGAACATGTGTAACCGATAACCAATGGGCATTTCTTAACAAATCGAGCCATCAAATAGTAATGTAGATCAGGGAACAGCAGCAATAGATTAAGGGTAAGTGTAGCTAATGGGATGGAGGCGTTGGGGTTAACTGTGACTTCTGTTTCTGACTGTGACACAATTGCTTTCGCAATGAAATTCAAAATCCATTTGTAAGCTAGTTCCTGACCTTTAGCCTGCGATATCAATTCGTATAATTCAGTAGAGATTCTATTCAATCTCTGGATACCGTTCGTCAATTGCCCAAACTTAGGGTTTATCTTTCTCTTGTGAGCTGACACAATTTTCTTCAAATCTTTGTTTTCCTTTAATGGTTCTATAATTGTGGCTTTAATATCATTTATGTGCTTCTTGTGCTCCAGGAATTCGGATTCAATGGCAACAAAATTCACTATACTTTTGTTTTGTTTGGCTTCTTCCAATTTCTTTGATTCGACCTCAGCAGTTTTTTTCTTTGCAAGTTCTTCTTCAGCTTTCTTTTGTGCCTCTAATTCTTTTGCTTTTGCTTCTTGTTCTTCTTTTCTTTGCTTTTCTTTAGCTAATTTTTCCTCCTCCAGTTTTTTGGCTTCAGCTTCCGCTTTAAGTTGAGCTTCTTCTAAGGCTTTGGTACGAGCCTCAGCTTCTTTCCGTTTACGTTCTTCTTCTTGTCTCTTTAATTCCTCGAGTCGTAATCTTTCTTCTTCAACTTTCCGTTTTCTTTCCTCTTCTTCAAGTTGTTTACGTTTTTCCTCTTGTCGTATCAATTCTTGAACTGTGCTTCTAGTCTTGAGTAACTTTCCCTTCAAGCTTTGAGTGATAAAATCCACTTCGTTGTCGATAACAGCTTTCGATGGTACATCTTGTGTACTCTGTTCAAATTCTTTTTTTATTGCCTGTGTTGTTGGTAAATTTATACTGTGATTAACAGTGTTGTCTTCATAAGTTGGTGTAATTTTGTCTATTTCTGAAACCATCTTGAACCGGTCGTACAATCCTGTTGATTGAAGCAATTGGGTAAGATCTATTGTTGATGAATCAAAGTCATCTTGCTTAATACTAGAGGTATCATCTTCATCTGAGCTGGAGGTACTTACTATATGTATGTTGTTGTTGTTGTTGTTGAGGTTGTTGTTCAGGTTGATGTACTTTTCCTCGTCAATGTCACTCAAGTTGTTGATGGAATCATAGTCCGATTCTGAGTCTAGATCATTATACGAGTACTCCAGACAAGGTGGTGCAAATCTCATAGATGTGTGTATGTCTCTCTATATTTGAATATCTATCTATCTTTATATAGAAGTATATGCATGTTCAGCTCAACACCAGTAGATGATGATCTACTATACTAGTTATATCTACAAATTTATCTTTGGAGAGATCTGTTTTTGGGAAAGCGGGTAATCTCAAAATTCTGATTACGTAACGCTAATTGTGTCTCTCAAAATTTTGAGCATCGATCGATTTTTCACTTTTGATATAATAGCATAGACAATTTATTGGTGTATAGTAGATATTAGGAACATTTGAAGAATAACACAGGTTTTCAAGTTACAGGAAGATCATCTTACAATCACTAGACAAACTTAACATGTCATTCACCTCAATACGTTTCTTCTCATCCACCGCCGTCTCCCAAAAGGTTGGTTGTGCCATGGTGAAACCAGTCCATCACAAGGTGAGAATCATTAAGAAGTTCTTATCACCAAGATTCCCTGAATTGAAACTAGATCCAAACGATATCCGTTCTCCTAAATACAAACCACGTTTAACCCATCAAGACAGAGTCAAAGAACATTATCACAACACGTTGAAATCTGACTTATTGTTAATCAACTACTCACATGAACAATCCGACATTTTAGGAAACAAAAGAAGAGAGTGGGATATGTCTTCACCATACCATATAAACAGACCTTTAAGAAAGCCAAGAGGTCAAGTTGTTCCAACACCAACCATCAAAGCTAGATATTTCAAAAACATTCCAGCTTTTGAAGCCATTACTTTGAACTGTTACGTTAAAGATGCCAAGTTGAACCCATCCCTAGCAGCTGCTGCCACTTTTCAATTACAACAAATCACAGGTACCAAACCACAATCAGTGTTTGTTAAAACCAACGTCCCAAATTGGAAAATTAGACCAGGTATGAAGATGGGTGCTAAAGTTACTTTGAAAGGTGCTGATGCTTCCCAATTTTTAAGTACGTTGACTGAAATTGTTTTACCAAGATTACGTGATTTTGATGGTATTTCAAACAGATCCGGTGATAGATACGGTAACATTGCCTTTGGTTTGAAACCAGAAGCATTGATGTTCTTCCCTGAGATTGAACAAAATCAAGATTCATGGCCAACTACTTTTGGTATGCACGTTACATTACATACCTCTGCACAAGTGGATGCTGAAGCAAGAATTTTGTTGAGTGCTTTAGGTTTCCCATTCACTGGTACTGAAAGAGTGCCAAAGATGTTGTTACAAGAAGAAAAATAAAATTAGAATCAGTAAGAAAAGTAGTATTTTAACTTCAAGTTGTCATTGATATAGAAAAAGTTGTCCCCTATATTAGATATGCTAATGTGTGTGTGTCATTTAATGATTGAAGTTGGAGCATTGGCAATTTGAATATATATATACCGAAGAAACCCTGTAAATAATTTTCAAATATAATATGTTATAATGTATGCTTTCATACCTATATTCAAGTATGTAAAAGAAAAATGTTCTTTATATTAAGTTAAGTGATCAATTCAAGGAAGTTGGCCTCCTTGAATTGTGTAAGGTTGTATTGTATGTATGTGTTTAACAGACTTAAGCCTGTGTGTATATAGATACTTACGAAATATTGGTTCAATATTTAATATATGCTAAGCAATCAATAAAATGTGATGGTAATCAATCAATTAATCAAGTCCAATCTTAAAAGAAGGGACATTTATTATCAAAGGTTTGCTGACATTTTATATTTCTGAAAAAAAAAAAAGCCTGACAAAAAAACTATGGGAGTATAATAATTAATCAATAAATTTACAGAATAAAAAATAGGTAAGGGACCAATTGACAAACACGACGTTTCGTATTATATAGTGTGTACGTACAAGTCAAGATAGAGTGAGAAAAAGGTACAATCCACTAGTTAACTGAAATTTAATATATTATTAAAACAGTAATACACCAATAGTATATTATTTAAACAAAGGATAAAGAAGAAAAGACACGCTTTGTAAAAAAAGGAAGGCTTTGAATTTTTCATCGCGCAAATTTTTGTATTATTTAAAGTTTCAGCTTATCGTTCTTGTCCTCGTCTCACCCTTGTATTCGTGATTCTATGCTTTTTTTCAGATCCATCCATTTGAATTGATCTTGAATATATATACTGAATACATACTTTCTTTAGTTGGTAGTATAGATATACATCCTTAAGTCATTCCTCCATTCCTCCATCCGTCCACCCATCGATCCTTCCATCTATTCACTGTTTCGGTCGGGCATACTTAACTTTAGACTTCTACCCAAAAAAATTTCTGCCGAAAAAAGAAAAAGAATTTAACCATTCACTTGTACAATAAAACTATAGATAAACAAGCAGTTTGATAAAAATAAGAATAAAAAATAAGAATAAAAAAAAGAATAAAAAATAAGAAAAAAAAATATATAGGACAACCCATAACTTCAAAAATATCAAAAAATGTCTATTGTTTCGGTCTTTTTGAAACCACCAGTGGTATTCTACAAAGTGGTTTTACATATGATCATTCAAACTTTGAATGGCCGTAACATCTTCAAATTAATTTTCAGTTTCTTTCTCGGCTTCTCCCCTGTTTTCATTTGGTTATGTATCTTTAAAAATGCCAGTATAATACCAAACGAAATAAGGCCTCCTATTCACGTTAGAATCGCTAAGAATTTTGACTTGTTCATGTTTGACGTTGCAAGATTATCCTCGTGGTTAAGTCTTGCTTTACTATGTGGAATATCATACTTACTGTGGTTCAAATTTTACAGAGTTGAAAACGATCTGATCTTTAAACATGATTTAATGTTACTCAGACAAGAACACTTTGTTAGTGATTTAGAAAGTCAACCTGGTGATATCTTTGAACTGCAAGATTTAAGTGGAAGTGGTTCGACCAACAAAAACATGCCATCTTCATCCACATCCACATCTTTCCAATCCTCATCTAGTCAACAACAAGAAGAACAACAAAATCGTCAACAATCTTATTCCGATAACAATTCATTAGCATACCTTCCAAAATCTTGTATTTCATATACTGTTCCATTACTGTTAGCCACATCATGGATCATTTTAAACTTAGATCATACTTTGATCAACCATAAAACAACCCCATTGGATCTATTAGCATGGACTTCGTACGTTCTATTCCATTTCTTTGCACCATTGTTCACATCTATTTACTTATATGTGTTCCAAGCACCAGGAGCCATCAAATGGTTTTCCTTTGCCCTTGGTTTCCAAAACATCGCCGGTGTGTTTACTCACTTACTCTTCCCAAATGCATCACCTTGGTTCATCAACTTGTACGGTGAAGACGCTTCAGCAGATTACGACATGCCTGGTTACGCTGCTGGTTTGACAAGAGTGGACGTTGCATTGGGCACACATTTAAATTCTAAAGGGTTTCATAAGTCTCCAATTGTGTTTGGTGCGATACCTTCGTTACATTCAGCAATGGCAGTTCAATCATTCTTCTTTATTGCTTGGTACACTAATTGGTACTGGCCTAAAATTGGAATGTTTATGTTTGTTGTTTTACAATGGTGGGCCACTATGTACTTAGATCATCATTGGAGATTAGATTTGGTTGCTGGTTTGATCTATGCCGCTATCAGTTTCACCGTTTTCAAGAAATATATGTCGAGAGCAGAGGAGAAGTTTGTTAAGGCTAGATTAAGAGGAGATTTTGCCAATGGTAGTACCTACGGTATGAGAGTTTTCAAGTATTATTGGTTAAAGAGATGGTTTGATCCCTACCAATAAAGAATGGTCATTATTACATTCTCTTTTTTTTATCTTTGCTTTAAACTTTTCTTTTGTGTTTGTTTATTAGTAGACTTTTTTAAATATTTTCTTTTTTGCATTATATTCCCTTTTTCTCTCTTCGTTGTACTTTTTCTGCTTTATTGACTCTGTTTGTTTACAACATTATATATATATATTATCATTTTTCATAGTTAAAAAAAGTTAATGAATCACTGAATTTATGTAGCAAATAGGCTCACTTGTGAAACAGGGAATAAATTAGCCCCAACCTGTGAAACTGATAATGTACTCTAATGCTTTTAGTTTTATGATTGAATTTCATTTATATAAATGAACGTGAGTGGTCTAAGGGGAAGCAAAAGTAAAACAGAGGACAATTTGAATTGAAATTTATAACAAAAAAAGTGGTGTAATAAAAAAGTCAGCTTTTTTTTGAAAGAAAAAAAGAAAAAAGAAAACAAGGAATATTTAAACTACGCTTGATGAAAAGAGGAACAAAAATAAGGTGACAAAAATTAGAATAATGAAAAGAAAGACAAGATGTGTAACAAACTGTGTTTGTTTTTAACAACATCAATATAAAAAATTGGCACACTTGTGTATATGTATAATTATAATAATACAATATTGAATATAGTATCATAAGTTGAAAAAAAACCGCAAAGGAAGAAAATAGGGAAAGGGAAAGGGAAACGCTAATAAACAAAAAAAAAAATGAAAAGTAAAAAGTATTAAAATCAAGCGAGTGAAAAGGGTAAAAGGCTACTTACATGTCATCATCTTCTTCTTCGTGTCTTAACTCAGCAAATAAATCGTGCCAAACTTCGCCACCATGCTCACATTCACTAACACCACCATCGATGAATCCTAAACCTTCATAGAATGGGCATAGTTCCTCTTTAGCGATGATGGCAACTTTATCACCAACGAATTGTTGATTCATTTTTTGTAAGTAATCTTTGATCAATAAACTTGCCAATTTCAAACCTCTGTATTTAGGGTTAACAACAACTGAATGGATACCTATTGTTTTACCTGATTCAACGTGACCAATTTGATCGTTTCCCTTGATTGATTGATCAACGATATAAGAATCACTATCAGCATCGGCAGATTCAATAAACTGCGGGAGCATCATGGATCTGTCGGTGACTGATGAATCGACCATCTTGGTGGCTATGATGTGTCCGATTAAAGTTTCCTTTGTAATTGTTGAATGTGGAGGTGGTAGTTCGTTTTTAGCTGTACTGCTGCTGCTACGGTTAGTGTTGTACAAGGAGTGGGCTTCAAATTCTCTAACAAATAAACCGGAGCAAAGTTCAGGACACACAGATAATCTATACTTGAGTTTTTCCTTTGAAGCTCTCTCGTGTTCTGGGAATCCAGCTTCTTCTAACTCATTCACTTGGTCCAAGTCGTAGATTGATAATGGGCGGATACATAAATGGGAAGGTTTTTCCTTTGGTGTTGTTGCTGCAGTAGACATGTAGTTTTTTATTAATGCTCTAATGCGTATATAATGTTCTATTTTGTATAGTTTATAATGGATGAAATATCAGCAATGTATTGAATCGAATTTATTAATATGGTATGATATATGGCCTGATATGGTATGGTCCGGTACGGTAAAATGAAGTATTGTATCGTATCGTATCTTACAGTGTAGTGCCAATTGAAAAAGAGAAAGTTTTATATCAAATGGGAGATGGGATTGCCTGAAAACAAAATTGATAAGGGCATATATGATGATTAATTGAAATAGCATTAAATACATATAATATACAGATTATGTATATTATAACGATAGATAGGGATACATAAATCCCGTTCTTGTCTAAACAGACGGCGAGCGTAAAATCCCATTTTTATAATTTCTTATTAAAAGTTTATTTATGAGAGGGTGTGTAGAGGTGTTTCATTGTATATGTCTTTTGTGTCTCTCTTCTGTGAATTTTTGACAATTCAAACAGGAGCTCCCTTGTTGGATACTTCCATTAACTGTGTTTTATGAAAAAGGTATTTTCACATCTTCTAGTTGAGTCAGTTAATAATTATCATCACAACTTGATACATATCTACATATATCTTAGAATACACCTTGCACTTACACAATGTCCGAAACTTCAGAACAACCAATAGTCTTACCATTAGAACTTATCGACAAATGTATCGGTTCGAAAATATGGGTCTTGATGACCAACTATCAAGAGTTTGTTGGTACTTTAGTTGGATTCGATGATTTTGTTAACATTATTTTAACTGACGTTAGTGAATTTGACGGTGACAAAAATGCTGTCAGTAAAACATCCAAAATGTTGTTGAGTTCAAGACAGTTGGCGATGTTGGTGCCTGGTGGTGAGGGTCCCCAATAAAGTTTCACCTAAGAGGATTGAAACCTTCAAAGCAAAGAAAAAGAAAAGGAAAAATCATTTGTTATAATGGATAGGATATGATGGTTGGAACTTCAAGCCGACTAGATAAATGAAAACGATAACGGCAACATAGAAACACTGGTGTGTTTGTTCTTTTTCAAAACATTGGAACTACTATACATTAATACCTTAAGATCTTGATTTTTATTATCGAAACTGTATACTACTACTACTATGTTTTATTAACAAAATAAAAGAATACAATATATATTTATAAATATATATATGAATATAAAAACAATTGCTATAGTTTTATTTTTCCAAAGCATCTATTGAAATGTCACTGATTCTCCAAATAATCATCATGAATAACGTCCTGTAAGGTTCGAATTGTGAAGCTATTAGTTCCATAACTTCTTCGGTTGGATAGCCACCTTTGACAACCACTTTTTTCTTTCTGGGATGGTTTGTACTCAATCCCCCCTTCTTGACAAATAACCTAACTTCTTTTTGTAATTCTGGTCGGTCCTTTAGATATCTCATCAAACCTCTTTTAATACCCAAATCACCAACTTCAAAAATATCAAACCGTTCTAATGCAAACGTCATAAACATCGATGAAGACCATGGTCCTATACCTTTAAAACTTTGTAAATATGCATCTAATTGTTCATCATCCATTGATAATACATGATCATGGGTGAATTTCTTCACTTGATCTTCATCAATACCAATAAATGCTTTTGCAAGTCCTCTAATGTATTCACTTTTCTTCAGTGATAAACCACAAGAACGCAACTCTTCCACTGTTTTTGAATAAAAAACGTCCGGTGTTGGTAAATGACCCGCTGATTTTTCACCTTCTGGAGATAAGGTATCAATAACTTTTTTCTTGATCGCTGTTGCTGCTTTACCACTGATCTGTTGGGATATTAATCCACTAACCAATCTATCAAAATAAAACCTCCCGCTTGTTAAATACTCTAATTCTTTTTCTGTTTTGTTTGTTCTTTCAAAATTTGCAAATAGCTTAATTGAAATGGTCTCTAATAAAGACGGATCTTTTTCAAAGATAAAATTTAAGCCTTTGATGAATTCATCGTTGTGATGGGTATAAAACTCCGGAGGTAGCAATTTTTCGGTGGTTTCCAACTTTGGTAAAGTATCAAAATAGTTTAATTTAGGGTACTTTGTTAACAATTCTGATTCTTCAACTTCTTCCTCTTCTTCTTTACCAATTCCATTAACTTCTATAATAGTAGTAGTGGTGGTGGTGGTGGTGGTAATGACTTTATCAGTGGCAACGGATTTGGTCCGTTTGGATTTAGAAATCTGGGTAGAGGTCGATCTTTTCTTTGGTGGCATTGTAGACAGTGAAATATAACTTATTTCTCTCTTTAACACACACAGAGTGCTTATGTATGATCTCACTCTCAACCAATCAATCTAACATGTAGTTTTTAGTTTGTTCTAGAAGAATTGGCCTATTAATCCATCTATAAAATCTGTGAATCAATCAAGTAATCAGATCCCCTGGAAACGTTGCAAAATGGAGAGAACAAAGCGGCAGTGAACTGTGTGAGGCTTTTGTCTGTTTTTGTTTTCTTGGTTCTTTGCCTTTGTTAATGGTGGCAAATGCCATTAGGCAAATAACCATTAATTTGATAACTTATATAACTATACAACTGTCCTGTTGGTATACAGAAAGTAACAGACACGTGATTATAATACACAAAACAACGTCCATCAAAATGAATCTTACCATCACAGTGTCTAAATCTGAACAGATATTGAACATTGACTTACCAGAAGATTTTGAAGTTGAAGATTTTAAAGCATACTTGGAATCAGAAACTGGCATCCAAGTCCAACTTCAATCCATATCCCTGGATGGTGTTAAATTAAACTTGAACGATACATTAAAGAAAACATTAGGTGATTTGAAAATCAAACATAATGATTTACTAGTGTTGGATGATCTTACACCAACAGCTACAACGTCATCAGCTGCTCCAATCCCAGGTTCTCGTCCAACACCATCACTCAATACATTCGCCAACAACCCATTAATGGATAGGAAAATCGAAGAAATGCGTCAACAATATTTGTCAACACCGGGCATCGAATCACAGATCCAACCTGAAATAGCATCCGTGTTGAACGATCCCACTGGATTTAAAGAAGTTATGACAAAGATCATTCAAGGACAGATGGAGACAGAATCAAGAGAGCAGGAAGAGATGCGTAAGTTGTATGCCAATCCTGATGACCCAACAAACCAAGCACGTATTATGGAATTGATTAGTAGAGAAGCTATAGAAGCAAATAGAATGAGTGCTTATGAAAATTCACCAGAATCATTCACCACGATTCATATGTTATACATAGACGTTGAAGTTAACGGATATGCAACCAAAGCTTTTGTCGATACTGGTGCGCAAGCAACTATCATGTCACCTAGTTTAGCTGAAAAATGTGGGTTGAGTAGGTTGATCGATAAAAGGTACGTTGGTATGGCTAAAGGTGTTGGGTCTACACAGATCTTGGGTAGAATACACTCGGCGCCTTTGAAGATCGGGTCTGGGTATTTCCCTTGTGGTTTCACCGTTCTTCAGACTGACGTTCAAATGTTGTTAGGTTTAGATATGTTAAGACGTTATCAAGCTAATGTTGACTTGAAGAGAAACTGCTTGTTTATTGATGATATTGAAACTCCATTTTTGGCTGAAAGGGACTGTCCTGTAGAATTGGCACACCCTTCAACTGTAAATGGTGGTGCTACTGCTACTGCTACTGGACAAAGATTAGGTGGTAACATATTTGAACTAGGTTCTAACGTTGGTGCTTCTACCCAAGCAGCAAAGAGACCTAAATTGCCAACACCATCAAACTCGGCTGCTGGTGGTGGTACTACCTCACCTCCAGCTGCTGCTGCTGTATCCCCAACCGTCACTGCTGATCCTGCTAAAGTTGCACAATTGGTTGGTATGGGCTTTGATAAGAAGCAAGCTGAGTTTGCATTACAACAAACGCGTAACAATTTAGAAGTGGCAGCGGGCTTATTGTTCGGTTAATGAATATTCATATGGAGAAGATATATTTTAGTTTACATTTATTTAGTTTGTGTGATTTATCATAGTTTGATTGCATCATTAGTCGACTATATCGTATTCGATGGATTGGGTATTTGGATGTGTTTCAATGATTCTGGAACTCAACCCTTTCCAAATCCAATCAACTCTTTTATCAACCCTTGGTAATTTCAACCTTGCTTTGAAACCTTCTATAAATATTCTGTCGTTATGATTAATAGTTGATGAATAATTTGCAAACTCGTCATAAATAGACACCGAACTCCAAAACTGCAGTTTTCTCAAGCATGCAATCACCAAAGACGTTATTTGTCCACCATTATTGCAAAATATAAAAGTTGGATTGTTATCTTTATTTAGAATAGTTTCTAGTACACGCAACACTTGTTCTTGTTCGATTGGGATCCCACGTTTTTTACCTTTGTCCTTTGTGTTTGTATTTATATCAATGAGCATTAATTTAATACCGTTTTTTTCACAAAATGTATACAAAGATGGATCGTTTTTCAATGTTATTTCAGCTGGGATCAAAGTAACTATAGTCTTCAAGTTCAATGTTTTCAAGAACGGATAGTTGATTGGGCGTGGATAAGCGCCTCTAAAGACGTCAGACTGAATCTTTGCAAATTTGATTGGTGGGATCAGCGGATCGGGTATTCTGTAGTGAGTTTCTGTAGTAAGCATTCTTGATTCTAAGCTGATCTAGTTGATAAAAATAAAAATCAATACACTGATGTATATATCTTGTAAATATTGCGATAGTAATAATTTAAGCTAGACTGGTTTTATAACAAAAAAGTCCAAAAAAGTGACAATTTTTGCTGTCAATATTTTAAAACGGCTGCGAATCTGGAAACAAAAAAGACTGTGAAGTCTGTCTGGATATTTGCTTTAGTTTGGCTATTTGGTTATCTATCTATATCTGGAGGAAATTGTTGTTTTTGTTCCATTGACTTATCATTACCAGTTTTAAATAAAAACAACAGAAATAATGGAGTTTTACGATCCTGAAACAGAGCAAAAGACAGAATCAAAACACACTGACCAAAAAACCGACCAACTGGTCAATGAATTCGAATCCAAAGTTGAATCAGCATACTCTGAGATTGAAAATAATGCAAAGTTAGGTTGGTCTTCATTCAATGGATTCATTTCCAATTTCCAAAAGAAATTGCCAGATTACATCACAGAAACTAAAGAATTGACCAAGAAGATTGATTTACAAAAATCCATTAATTCAACAAAGGA
The DNA here is from genome assembly GCA_030557545.1 of Ogataea salicorniae. NCBI lineage: Eukaryota > Fungi > Ascomycota > Pichiomycetes > Pichiales > Pichiaceae > Ogataea > Ogataea salicorniae. The sequence goes on along the minus strand of JAKTPI010000007.1, from coordinate 83,540 downwards.
AAATTTTGAAAAAAATCTAAAGGATATCAATATGCCACAATTACCAACATTCAAAGAAGAAAATTTCAATGAATTTAAGGCAAACTCTGGTAAGTTTGTCAAGAACTTGAATGAAAACACAAACAAATATTTGGATGAATTAGATTCTGATCTAGAAAAATTGGAAAATTTGACTTTGAATTACGCCTCTCAATTTGGTTCATTCTTAACTACGAAAACTGGTTTGAATTTGAACTTTACCAGTGCTGATGCTGCTGGCGATAAAAAAGATGAAATATTGTTTAATTTGCCATCTGGATTGGCAAGTAATAGAGTGGAAGCTCAATTATACGAACTACAACACAACAAGGAGCTTTACTTGACTGAGTACAAGGAAAATGAAGCTGTTGTTAACTCTTTTGAATTGACAACTGAACAAAAAGAAGAAATTAACAAGCTATTGGCGGATGTTGAATCCCTATTCAAGATTTACGAAGAGCTAGTTCCTGCGGAAATGAACGCTGAGTTGTTCTGGAAAGTTTATTTCAACAGCAAAGATAAGATTATTGAAGAAGAAATGAAGAGAAAAGAACTGTTGGAAAAGAAACCGGTTGAAGATGACGAAGAAGATTTCGATTGGGATGATGATGAAGAAGACGATGAAGCCAAGTCTGCAAAGAAAGACGATGAAAAGACTGCTTCAACTGGTGACGCTTAATCTTTTTTTTAATGAACTATTATAATTTGTTGTTTTTATATACTTTTTTATGTGACTTTTTTCTTATAGTTTTTGTGTGTATTTTTGTGTTCATAAATATTTATCTATCTATTTGTTTATTTATCTATACATGCTAGTGTTTCCTCTTTGAATGAGGAAATGCAATAAACCTGTCAATCTATTCTCCCTCTACTACAGATCTGCGCCCCGCCTCTGTAAAATGACAGTGGAGAAACGGGCGTAAATCAGTCAAACAATATCTGCTCTTTTGTATACTTGACTTATAATTGGATCATGTTTATAGCAATAACACATCTTTACAGCTGATCTGAAAATAGTTTACTAGTAATTGAACCAACTAGTGGGCTTGTCATATACCAATGTACATAGATAACGATAAACCAAGGTTGAAAAGCTTAATAGAGTTGAGTGCACTGGTGGATGAACTCATTGAATCTTACCGGTTAGAAAAGCCACTTTCTCCAAAGGATTACTTGGTTAAATCATTGGAATGTATTGAAAATTACAAAAGAAACAAATTAAAACAAATAGATAGTACTCATAGACAAGAAGTGATACAGAAAGATGAAGAATCAATTATATATTACGATGCAGCTTCTAAGATGTTGAGTCAGGTGATACCCAATCTACCAGACTACCAAAAGTTGGTGATGAGAAAAGATTTAAAAGATATGCATGAATACCTGATAAGCTATCTATTTAAGGAAAGAAATTTATATGACGAAATAAGATCAAATATTAAAAACTATGCTTCTCAGTATGTTAGCAATGGCGATGATGATCTAATGTTTCGTTTTAGAAACTTGAAGAACGGATCAAATGGTGCAGCATCATTTAGCAACGCACAATCACCTTCTACCGTGCCATTAGTTAAAGAACTAAAATCATTGGAGATTAGTAACAATATTAACTCATCAATAGTGGCGCCTCCTCAATTACTAAACATAGCAACAAATCGTATCTCTGAACATTTTAAAGAATTTGATGATAAAGATTCGATATCGATTGATGATATATCCTACTTGTTGGAAAGCTTTCCTGATAAAGTGTTATTGATTGATTTAAGAAGAAAGAAAGAATATGAATTAGATCATATTAGACTAACGGATAACGTTATTCAAATTGAGCCCGTTTCTATTAGAGAAAACTATTCCTGTGGGGAAATTGAAAAATATTCAATGATCATAAATACAGATGAAGAAAGAGAACTCTTCAAAAATAGAGACAAATTTGAATTGATCATTTTGATTGATCAATCTTCAACTGCCTTGAAAAAATCACCAGAACTTGAAAAACTGGTAGATATCTTGAAATTCAGAAACGAAGGAAAGTTTTTGAGAAGAAACCCTGTTATTCTAGAGAAAGGTTTCAATGAATGGGCACATTTTAAAAATACAATAAAATCACCATTAGATTATCCAAAACTTTTACTTGGAGGAACAAGAAGAGACTCGGTCAGCTCCATATCTTCACATGAAGACTTAACTTCGAACCATTCACCTTCGTATAACGAATCACATCTCATCAGAAACGTTGGGGAATTTCTATCAAAGCCTAAATCAACCCCATATACACAAATTCAAAAAAGAAGATCTTCTCAATATCACGAGTCTTCAAATATACCTTCTGCGCTGACGTCCGGGCTGTTATCTACGTCCACTAGTAACGGCGAAAATGTGTTGTCGAGTGCGTTGGCAACGACACCAACGAAACCAAAAGCAGTCTTTTATCAACCAGTGTCTCCATCGCCTCAACAGACGGCAGCTGAATACAACTTACTTAGTAATGGATTTTTCAATCAAAAACCAGAATTGCCTCCATTACCATTTCAGCAACCATCTCGCGTTACGCCCTGTACGAACGGTATGGTTGTGAATGGAAGTAACAATAGTACAGCACCCCCATTACCACCAATTACTCATGGTATTAGTAGGGCGAGCTCAAATTATGAGTTCCAACAAAGTTTGAATGTCATGACAGGGTTGACTAATCTTGGTAATTCGTGCTATATGAATTCAGGATTGCAGTGTTTAATTGGATCCAAGAAACTGATTGAATTTTTCATAAATGGATCATTCAAGAAACATATTAATATCAATTCTAAATTAGGTTCAAAAGGTATTCTAGCTAATGAATTCTATTCATTGTTGAGTGAATTATATAAGAAGTCTTCGAAATATAGACCATCAGCTTTGGCTCCGGTTCATTTCAAGAGAATTTTAGGGTCCTTAAATTCAATTTTCAAGACTGCAGAGCAACAGGATTGTTCCGAATTTTTAAATTACATCCTAGATTCGCTGCACGAAGACTTGAATGAAAATGGTAATCACCCACCGTTGCCAGAACTGACTAAAGAAGAAGAAGCTAAGCGTGAGTTGTTGCCAATCAGAATTGCATCCACCATTGAATGGGAGAAGTATTTAAAGACAAACTTTAGTATAATCGTTGATATTTTTCAAGGTCAGATGCTATCTCAACTTAAGTGTTTGAAATGTGGCATAACGTCAACAACTTACAATGCATTCAGTACATTAAGTTTACCAATCCCACACAATGTGGTAAAAGCTCATCTATTATCATGTTTCGACGAATTTGTCAAACCTGAATTATTGACAGGCGACAATAAATGGTTTTGTCCAAATTGTAAAATGAATCAAAGATCGGTTAAATTCTTGAAAATTTCAAGATTACCACAAGTGTTAATTATTCATTTAAAAAGGTTCAAAATGGATAGTTATTTAACTAAATTGGATACTTATATTGATTATCCAATGGAGTTAGACTTGGATAAATATTGGCCAAACGTTGAATCACAACTTGATAAATTACAGCTTTCTAAATTACCTTCCCGTGGACAAGTTCCTCCATTCAAATATAAGTTGTACGGAGTCATCAACCATTATGGTAATTTGATCAATGGGCATTACACTTCGTTTGTCAACAAAGGTGGCGATTCAAACTGGTGTTTGTTTGACGATGATAAGGTGACAAGGAACTGCTCAACTAATAAAGTTGTCAATGGGGATGCTTATGTTTTGTTCTACGTTAGACAATAACCTATATCCATTCACTCATTCATTAATTCATTTTCCCCTCATTCAACTCTGTAAAATCATAATTATACATATGGATTCTCTATATAATATCTGTGTAAAGTGTACATATTTTGCAAACGTTTTTTTCGTTAGTTGTGTCATGTTTTCATTAGCATTCGCCAATTTCGTAAATACCGTTTTTAGCTCCGTTCATTGAAATGTACTTGTCACATTTGGGAACTTCATGGTCAACATGGCCGATAACTAGCACAGTACCTTTATTCCAATTGTTGATCAGACTCTTACCTTTTAAGATATCTTCATCGGTCATAGCAGACAATGCTTCATCCAAGATCAAAATTTTTGGGTCACTGATCATGGCTCTTAGAAACAAAACCAGTTTTTGAGAACTTAATGACACATCAGCGAACTTGTGGTCAATATAGGCTTCTAAGCCGACAATTTTCAAATAGCTTCTAATTTTCTCGATTTGTTCAGGGGTAATGGTGCCAGGTCCTGGTGGTAAATAAGAACCAACGATGTAACCAGTGGCAATAGCATTGGAAATAGTGAGGTTCTTTGGAAAGATGGCGTGTAATTCAGGGGATGTGAAACCGATTAGCTTCCCGTTATCAAAGTAGTTCGTTTTACCTGTTTCTCTTTCAACACCATTGATCTTAATTTGCTTTTTCCATGATTGTGGGTGATCCAATGTAATTAATGAAAGTAATGTTGTTTTGCCAGACCCGTTCTTACCTCTCACATGCCATTTTTCATTGTGACGAACTGTCCATTTCAAATCTTTTAGGATTGATTGGCCTCTGAATTTGATGTTAACATTATCCATTTCAATTAATTTAGCCCGTGGCTCTGTTGTTGATAAGTCTGAGTTGGTATTATTGCTGTTTTCAATGACTAAGGGTTGTGCATTCAAATTCTTCTTAATTTCACTTTCGATTCTCAATTGATTTTCGAAATGCTCTTCTTGTAAGACTGATAATTTGGATAATAAGGATAACTTATCACCTTGTTCAACAACACCGTCAGCATCAACAATGGCTATTTTCTCGACCCAGTCTGGAATGTCATCTTGTATACGTAAACCTATCCCAATAGTAGTTACTATATCAGTTGATTGTGCGGTTTTCTTTAAGACGTCTGAGACGGTGTTGGTGGCCACCGGATCCAAGCCTAAAAATGGATCGTCTATTAACAATACTGTGGGTTCCTTGTATAATTCTTTTGCTATCCTAGCACGTCTAAATTGACCGTTACTTAAGGTAGTAATAAACTTATCCTTCAACCCATTCAAGTTTAATTCCTGTAGCAATCTATTGACTCTTTCACCGACGTACACGTGTCTTGAGTTGTATGACATGTCAGCAATGAAATCAGATAGTTTTTCATCAACCTCTAAATCTTTGAAGAATTCGTATCTTGAAGATAGATGGGTGAAACCACCTGATGAGTCATGTGCTCCGTGTCCCCAAGACCCGTTATTGACAAATCTCAATAAATCAACTTTAAAGTTTGGGTCTTCTGATGAAGTCGGATACGATCTTGAGTATGGAGGGTATGATATGAATTCACCTGATAAAGTTTTAAGAAAATCTGACTTGTAAGAGGTTCCAATAAAGGCCCATGTTTCACATTCTTTCAATGAAAAGTTTATTGGATTCTGGAACACATAGTTGATTGACGGTTGTTGTTTTGCAGACACTAGTTTTGTATTATGATGGACAAGTTTTGTGCTGAACTTTGAGTTCGCGATCTGGATCAGAGTTTTTTTACTCGACATTATAACAAGCGGGTGACTTCTCTTTGTTGATATTGTGCTTGTGTGTCTCTTGAACGCTGAATGATGTATATACTTTTGTTTTATGTACTTTAAAGAAAAGGTAAGCCGAGATCCGATCCTAACAGATTGACTAAAACACACAACATTTAATCTGTCGTGATAGTGCTGACGTAATATTTCCTTTTTTGGGCGAAACAGAAAAAAAAATTACACCGAAACACCCTCGCACCTCTTACTTTTCCTCCACTAACGCGATAAATCACAAATTCAATTCTCTGATTCCTTCTTCGTTAGCTTTCCTTTGTTGTATTGTTTGTTACTTTACCGTTTTGTAATACACTTAGTAAAAACACTTAGTATCAATTATATTGTCGTCTATTGTCCCTTCTTCACTTTACAACACTTTCTACAATTAAACCCTTATAAATTCGCCCATCACTCTATTTACCTCCCATCTGCAATATCTTTCAAGGCCCAATTCCATTTAATCCGATAGCCAACCTGAAAAGAAAACCCACCTGCTGATTCTTTATTAGTTTTTGTTTTCCAACATTCGAACTTGTTTTACCTTGCTATAGTCATTTATCAACTGTCTCTCTAATTTGAAATCTGTTTGAATATAAAACATAGATTGCGTTCTCACTCTCCTGTTTAGATTTCATGTCTAGATCTCAATCATACATTTGTCATCCCAAATAATACGTATTCAACCAACATTGGCATATCTCACATCATATAATATCTTATCTGACCATAGCATATCGTATCATACCATATCATATCATATCACGAATCAACTAATTACAAATTTTTATTCCATCCCAAATACTGATATACATAAAAAAATTGCATATAACATATATTATACAACACATATTTATTTATTATTTTAGTCTTTCTTTTTTCGATCTACAAGCTCCAATTCAATCTTTATTAATAACAAAAATATACAACTTATGGAAAAATAAGAATGTCTACTGAAGAATACATCCCAAATAATGTCCCAAACGCTCCAATAGATACCTTGACTCTAGAAGAAAGACATGATCTTGAATTTGGTGACTTAACTTCCCATGAATACTTGTACGTTGCCAAGTGTAAACCTGGTCAAATTGATGCTGCTCCAGTGTTAGATGAACCTCCATACTATATAGTCATTTTTACCTATTTGAATTATTTGATTTTAATCATCATTGGTCACATCAAGGATTTCTTTGGTAAAAAATTCCAACCTCAAGATTTCGAAGCTGTTATGCCAAAAAATGGTTATCCTCCATGGTACTCTGCTTTTGAATCATTCTATCCAAGAAGATTGAAAAAAAGATTGGATGATTGTTTTGCTAGACCAATTCATGGTGTTCCAGGTAGATACGTCAGATGTTTCAACAGATATTCAAATGATTACAACGAAACTTTCCACTATGACGGTAATTCTAAGCCCTACTTAAATTTGTCTTCCTATAACTACTTGGGCTTTGCTCAATCCATTGGTATTTGTACCAAAGATGCCATTGAAACCGTTGAAAAATACGGTACTTCGTCATGTGGTCCAAGAAATATCATTGGTTACAACGATTTACATAAAGAAACTGAAAAAGTTGTTGCTGAATTTGTTGGCAAAGATGATGCTTTATTATTCTCAATGGGTTACGGTACTAATGCACATTTGTTTGCTTCATTAGCTAACTCCAAATGTTTGGTTATTTCTGACTCTTTAAATCATGGTTCAATCAGATTTGGTATCAGACTGGCTGGTGCTGCAGTTAAAGTTTTCCAACATAACGATATGGACAACTTGGAAAGCATTTTAAGAGAATCAATTTCACAAGGTCAATCCAAAACTCACAGACCATGGAAGAAGATTATTGTTTGTATTGAAGGTTTATACTCAATGGAAGGTAACTTGTGTAACTTACCAAGGATTGTTGAATTAAGAGACAAGTACAAGTTCTATTTGTTTGTTGATGAAGCTCATTCAATCGGTGCCCTTGGTGAACATGGGCGTGGTATTTGTGAATACTACAATGTGTCACCTTCAAAGGTTGATTTGTTGATGGGTACTTTTACCAAATCATTTGGTGCTGCCGGTGGTTACGTTGCTGCTAACCAAGATATTATCGATCGTTTACGTATCGATATTGCAACTAACTCATATGGTGAGTCCCAATCACCCGCTGTTTTGAAACAAATCTCAACCTCTTTGAGAGTTATTAACGGGGAGTTGAACCCAGGTGAAGGTAAAGAACGGTTAGAACGTATTGCTTTCAACTCAAGATACTTACGTTTAGGATTGAAAAGATTAGGTTTCATTGTTTATGGTGCTGATGATTCTCCGGTCATCCCACTTTTACTATACTCTCCAGCTAAGATGCCTGCGTTCTCAAGAATGATGTTCGATGAAGGTGTTGCAGTTGTTGTTGTTGGTTATCCAGCTACCGAATTAATCTCATCTCGTGTCAGATTCTGTGTCTCTGCTGCTTTGACTAAAGAAGATATTGATAAGATTCTAATTGCTGCTGATAAGATTGGTGACATATTGTTCTTGAAGTTTAGTTCCGGTATTGCAGGCGGTGAAGTTCAACCTGGTGACTGGAAGAAAGGTATTGCACCAAGATGGAAGATTGAAGATGTGTTAGCTTCAACCCCTACTGATTGTAGAAAAGATTTCTATTAGTCAAACACTGTTGTTTCTTTGTAAGTTTTTAACCTTCAAATCGAAAACACTTAATTTCTTGTCCAGCTGCTGTGTAACTGTGTGTTTTCTCTGTTCCTTAGATTCCCTATTTGTACCTTCTTGTGTTTTCAGTTTATTTTTTTGTTATACAGTATTTTAATTAATTATACCTTATACTTCATATTTCTAATCTATTGTTTATTAAGTCTGATGATCACTTCTAGCCTTAAAGATGCAACTAAATCAAAAATCTCGTCGCCGCGTCTAATCGACTTTTACAATCAAACAAAGTCCTCGGTCGAATTCAATTTAGTACACTCGAGGACTCCAGAAATATATATATGTAGCTTACTTCAATATATATAAAACCATATACTAAGAATTGATCCAGTAGAATCACACTCCAACCCGTCCAACAGTTGATACTCTACAGAATGGTGCAACAAATCTCCTTGGTGTCTACAATCCCTGAATCGCAACATGGAGTTCTACGCATAACGCTTGAATCGTTAACCGGTATGAAACCACAAGACCTATCACAGCATACCGTGATACTGAAACCGAAATTCCCATTCAATCCAGAACAAAGGGCAGGTAAAATCAATCAAATTGAGTCGTATAGAATTAGAATGACAAGAGTTTGGGAGCGTGAAGGTGGTGATGATAAAGGTGACAGTATATTGAGTTTGGTGAACAATATCAACAAGCCAATTATAGATGATTCTATCTGGACTCTACAATTATCAGATATTCCTGCTGCTGGTAAAAGATCCGTTTCTATTCAAAACATGTACGAATCGACAATCTGTAAAAGTGATGATGTCTTTGGGTACGTTGATGAATTAGGATACGTTCCTGACGTTGAATATTGGAACAAAGGTTTACGGTTCTACTATAACGATATCATCATTGAAATCTATCAGTTATTCGTTAAGAAAAGTGCAAAGCCAAAAGGGCAGCAAGATGTTGAATCTATGGAGATTGATGGTGATGGAAATGATAGTAAAATTGCTGAGTCCAAGAACAAGCAAGAGGTTGATTTGAGACTGTTGGATTGTTCAGAGCAGTATCAGATCAAATGCTACATTAACGTGTCAAAGTTGAATGACTTGGATAACGTTGCTAGAAGTGTGAAACAATTGGAGAGTTTAAAGGCAGAATTGGCGGGATTGATAGAATTGGACATTTATGATAGAATCAGCATGGATAGTAGAGTCAATTCTAGAATCGCCAGTAGTAATAATAGTAGTGGTAATAACAGCGTAAGACGCTGAATCAAATTATGTTTACATTCTATATAAAAATACGTCCATATGTACCCATGATTAATCGTATAATTTTGAATCAAACTTAATCAACTGACTAACATCACAATCAAACTCCTCATTCAAATTAACAGCTTTTATCCCACCTTTGTTCTGCAAATCTATCAACTCATTAAAATGCTTAGCACTAACAGGATTAACACTCAACCTCCCTCTCTTTAGCAAAAACAACTCACTGAACTTTCCACTTTCTTTCAACTCCAACAACGATATCTTTCTCTTCAAGATACAAACAAACGAGATCAACGGACACCACCAAATAGGTTTCTCTAAAGTAGCTTTAGCGTCGAAATAGTTTGACTTTTTGTCGAATTGTTTAGCATCCGGAATGGCTTGTTCACTGATAACTTTAGCTATCCCGACAATACCAGGAACTTTACAATTTGAATGGTAAAACAAGCAAAGGTCGTCCTTTCTCATGTTTATTAAATTGTTCTTAGCTTCATGATTACGAACACCATCCCATAGTTCACCTGCATCACCGCCATCTACGCAAAGGTCAAGTATCGAGAATTTTGCATCGATTCCAGTTTTGGGATCTATTCTAGCGAATGGTTCGGATTTTATTAGCCAGTATCTACGGTTGTGGGTGTCTTGTGGAAATAATGGTGGTTTGGTTACTTTTGGTGCCGTTGTTGTTGTTCCTGCTGGGATGGTGGTCGGTTTTTTCGTTGTTGAGGGTTGTTTGACTGCTGATTTTGCGGCCTTGGTGACTTTTGATCTCAATCCCGCCATGTTGGTTTATGATATATTTGATGAGTCTTGAGGGGTTTTGAGGTCCTGTTTTAATGGTTCCTATTTATAGTAGTTCATACTAAGAAGTGTTTTTAGGTATCATGTAGTTGATCTGTATCTAGAGAACTGTTCAAGTATCTCCACGAAAACTTTAGACGGTGCTCTCCGCGTAAAAATCTGGAGAACTTTACAGGGGGGTTCTTGAGAGAGGTGTAATAAAAACATTACATATTCTAAAATTAAGAATGCTATATATACAAGATGAAAATAAAATATAAATTAATGGATGAAAAGCCCTATAGTACTAAGAAAGTACTGAATTAGTGATGTCGAGGTTCAGAAAAGTAATAAATCTTAATACGATCACAATTCATCATAAAAATACATTATTTAGTGAACGAAAAAATCAATAAGGAATAAGAAAAAAAAAGAAAACACGCAACTTTTACTAAATTCAATCAAAATAGTAACCATCAGTGTTGGCAAATGATTGAATGTGGTTGGAACTGTTAAAGTCATCGTCTTCATAAGCAGCGTTCAATTCGTCAAAATCTTCAAATTCAAGTTCTTCATCGTCATCAGTAGTAGGCGGTTGTTGAGTAGAAACAACCGCTGGAGCAACAGCAATAGGGATTGACTTTGATGGCTGGTCCTTTAGCAGGTTTAATAGTGGGTTGGAGTTAGGTGGTGCTGCTGCTTGTGGGCCACTGTTGTTTAGTAAATTCATCAGTTGGTGACCTTTTGATTGGGATGGGGCTTGCAGCATGTTAAGCAGTTCATTTCCAGCAGTAGTTGAAGCTGTTGCTGGTGCTGGTTCTGGTGCAGTAGTTGGACCTTGCTTGTTTAGCATACCAAGTAATTCGCTTGCGCCGTTAGCAGGTTTATTTGGTAGTTGATGTGGTCTGTTCAGCATGCCCAATAATTCACTGGCACCATTTTGAAGTTGTGGTTTATTCAACATACTTAACAGTTCATTGGCTGGAGAAACCTGTGCTGGAGATTGTGATGGTTTGTTCAGTATTCCTAATAACTCATTTGATCCATTATTAGATAGTTGGGGTTTGTTCCGCATGGCAAGTGGCCCGTTGGAACCGTTTGCGGATTGTTGCTGCTGTGGTTTATTCAACATACCTAGTAACTCGGTAGCACCATTTGTAGACTGCTGTGGTTGTGGTTGTGGTTGTAGCTGTCGCTGTGGTTTGTTTAGCATCTTTAACAATTCATTAGCGCCGCTTGCAGGTTGTTGTGGTGGTGGAGATGGTCTATGTAACATGTTCAATAAATCTTGAGAAGCAGATGGTTGGTCAACGGATGTCGTTGATGTAGTTGATGGTCTGCTCAACATGTTCAGTAATTGATTAACTGGTGACTCCGTTGAATTTGTGACAGCAGGTGCTTGGACTTGTTCGGGTTGTTGTCTGTGTAATAATCCAAGCAGTTGGTTTGAGGGAGAAAGAGTGGAAAACGCTGTTTCAACTTTCATTGATGGCAATTCTGATGTCGTAGTTGCTGTAGCAGATTGTGGTGTTTGTGAGGTTTTCCGGCCTTTTAATAGGTTCATTAATTCAGCACCATCTGTTGAGCCCGATGTTTCAGCAAGAGAAGTAACCTTTTCAGATTCAGATTCTTCCTCTTCCTCTTGTGTAGTACTGACACTATCAAATTCGGAATCTTCTTTTTCTTCGTCGTTGTCGCCATGTTCAAGTTCTTGTTCTTCGGTTGCACTTTCAAATTCATCACTTGAATCGTTTTCCTCATCTTCAGACTCATCATCACTTGCTGCCTTATTGGTATTGTTCAATAAACTCATTAGATCCTTTGAAGGATCTCTAGAGTCAGTAGTTGAAGCATTTGATGAGTTCAGGAAGCCAAGTAATTCGGCAGAAGGATCTTTCTTTTCTTTCTCTTGTGGTTTGTTGTTCAGTAAACTTAACAGATCTGCTGAGGGGTCTCTCTTTTCTTGCTCGTGTGGTTTATTCAAAATTCCTAATAATTGAGAGGAAGCCGATGAGCTTTGTAGTCCTTCCACGCTATTTTCAGTCTTGGATGATTTCAAGATATTTAACAGTTGGTTAGAACCCACTGATGATGAAGCCTCTGGTTGTTCTTCTTGCTTTGTTTCCATTTTTGGAGCTTTCAAAAGACCCAATAATTGACGGGAACCATCTTCTGGAGACAATGTTTCTGGATCGTCCTTCTTCGGTAATCCTAATAATTCAGAAGCGCCGTTATTAGAAGAGGATGAGTCTGCACTAGTTGGTCTTTTCAGTAGTGTGATTTTCTTCCCAATCATTGGAGATGAGCGTCCAGTTGATGATGAAGGTGGGTCGTTTGCAGGTTTAGTAACGTCAAATTTCTCTCCTATTTGAGTAGAAACGTTATGTTTCAATTCATGGGTGTTCATTTTATGTTCATACGATTCAGCTTCAACTGGCATTTCACGTTTCATAATTGTGATTTTTGATTTAGCTGGAGCATTTGTGATATTTACAGTGTTACTGGATGAAGCTGTATCATTTTTATATTTGTCGAACAAACCCTTCAAGAATCCTTTGTTTTGAGATTGGATTGATTCTCTTCTTTGGGTAGCGTTATCAGAATGTTTTTGTTGAGATGGTTTTGAATTCAATATATTTAGTAATTCTTTACTATTCGCTTCTTTTGATCTTCTGTTGGCAAGTTCAAAAGTGGGTTTACTGAAAGAGGATGGAGCTGGAGCAATGAACTCCGGTTTTGGAGTTTCAGAAATGTTCATTGGATGGGAAGTAGGTTGAAGTTGTGGTGGCGTTGGGAAGTTGGTTGGGAACTGTGGAGGTGGACCAAAGTTTGGATGCTGTATGAATGGGTTGAAAAATTGTAATGGGAATGGCATGTGAGTTCCAGAAGAAGCGGATTGCATTAGCATTGGATTGAAATGAGGTGGAAGAGGAATTGGGAATCGTAATGGGCCACCTTGCTGTAGGGGAAGTTGTTGATAAGGAGAGAAACCATGAATTTGAGGTTGTGATTGTTGAAGTAGTTGCTGAGGAACCTGTTGTGGAGCTTGTTGTTGGATCTCTTGAACTTTTTGAGGTGATTCCAAAGTGCTTGGTTGTCTTCCCTTTGCAACCTGTTGTAACATATTGAGCAATTCTCTTCCTGGATCCAATTGTTGTTGTTTCTTTTCTTCTTTTCCAACTCCTAAAATCTTTTTCAATTGAATCGTAGCTTGTTTCTTTAATTCTTCTTCGTTTTGTAATCCCTTAGCTCTAGATATAAATGATTGTAGTGGTTTAATCATTGCACTGACAAGATAGAAATGATTGCTGTTTTTACAAGCTTTCGTCACATATCTAAAATCTTTCCACTCAATTGCATTGATCTCATTTCTCACTTTTGGTTCAAAAACTGTCTCTTCAGGAATATCTCTCACGATGTAGATCTTATAGTTTTTACCTTTGATCGTTCTTTCAATGTATTCATCTTCATTTATGTAGTTGGTACAATCAAAACCGGTTTCTTCTTCAAGTTCTCTAATTGCACATTCAACATCAGTTTCATCCTTTGAAATTTTACCTCTTGGGAACCCCCATGATGAACTTTCAACACCTTGAACAAGCAAAATTTTATCCAGTGTCCCATTTAGTAAAGCACAACCTCTCACTGGGATTGCTGATTTATATTTACCAAATCTTGCGAGGGCATCTTTTGGATCACCCCATTTCCAAACCATTGGACATTGCTCTAATATCCTTGAAGTAAAACTTTTCATCTTCATTGAAGGTAGTAAGCTATTCAAAACTCTGATAAAATCCTGGTAAAACCATTGGGCTTCTTCAATTTGAAAAAAAACTCTTTCAATTGAAGAGAGATCCTCTGGTGGACAATTGATAACAAATCTTACAAGTAGATCTTCCAAGACTCTCTCTAGTGATTCATCTACAAACCCGTTTCTTAAGTTTATAGACATTTTGTTGTTTCTTCAAGTATGATGATCTTTTATTTTGTTGATTGAAATTGTTGATTTATTAATTGTTTGAATATGAGCATATAAACTGGTAATATTCCTAAATGAATGATAATGTAAAGTTAATTAGTGGTATCTAACAATGTGATCTGATAGTTCTTGTAGTATGATTAGAGAGGTGTATATACAGGGCTTTCAACAAAACAGTTGAACAGTGTTTAAACCATATATACTGGAAGTCGAAAGTCGTTTGCCAGTCAAATTGTTGTTTGTTGGTGACTGACTAGTGAGAGCGTAGGCTGGAAAATGTCAGGCCAGCCTCTGTTGTGTATTACGTAAGACATTATTAATCTGGTAATATGGGAGCTTAAATTCTCTCATAGTTATATACGCCTCTCAACCACAACGAAACCGAGAACTACCAAATCAACTTCTTTTACTTGCTTAATAAAATTTCTCCTTTATTTTGATCTAATTAATTCAACTTTCTAAGCTCTACTTATCAAGATCAGTGACAGTGAATTGCTGTATTCGAAAAAAAAGATCCATACTTCCTACCTGGCACTTCAAGAAAAAGAAGAACGACACTTATTCTTTTAATATTCTCTTCTTCCTGCTTAGATCTTGTTCAGCGGGTGCTAGAAAAATATTAACAAATAACGTCAGCTACAGGATTCGAACCTGTGCGGGCAAAGCCCAAAAGATTTCAAGTCTTTCTCCTTAACCGCTCGGACAAACTGACAGATTTCCTTTAAGAATTTTGGGGCTGGGTACATTAAGCATACTAATAAAATTCTTACTCAACGATTTTTCTGGTTTTTCTGTTTTTTAGAGTAGAAAATATAAAGAATTTAATTAATATTGTTTGGGATTAATTTTTTAATTAGATTTATCGTTGAAATAAGAAAAGTCTGAAAAAAAAGAATTCAAAATGACTTTGCGGGTCTTTTTTCCAATTTTTAAAACTTTGAATACCTTTTTTTCTGCATAATTAAAACAGTTAATTGAAAAATATTACACAGGATAACTAGGCAAGGAAAAAGACCTCAGGTAATATTCGATTGATAAACACGATTTGGAATAAGTATTTTGTAGTACTTGACAATATCCCTTAGAACTTCTTCAGTTACAGAAGAAAAGGATCGATCGACTGTTTATTTTTTGCGTCGCATTATTATTGAGCCGCACCAGATGATAAAATGTTGACGAGATCCATATCATCGAATTTGAAAAGTCAACCATGAACCGACGAGTCACCAATTGGCGTTTGATTTCAAGCTCTTTAATTCATCATAATTATATCTATACATTCTTAGATCTGGATTCTGGTATAACGGCAATAAAACCACACGAAACAGACCCTTCATTGGATTTATATCAGCACATAAGCAGTAAGATGAATGGAATGGACCCAAAAATTCAAGTTCAAGTTGATCCAAATGAGGACACTGAATGGAATGACATTTTGAGATCCCATGGTATCATCCCTGAAAAGGAAAAGGATCCAACAGAAGAATTAGAAGAAGCAGTATCAGAAGCTATCAAAAGCCAACACGAGAATAGACTAGAAGATTTAGAATTGGATGAATTGGACGAGTTAGACGATGAAGAAGACGAAGAATTTTTGAACAGCTATAAATTGAAGAGAATGCAAGATTTGAAAAAATTAAACGAAGTTTCTAAATTTGGATCCGTTTATCCTATAAATAAACCAGAATACAAGAGTGAAGTCACAGATGCATCCAATGAGAGCTTTGTGTTCTTGCATATGTCACTACAAAGTGCTTTACAATCGAGGCTGTTGTCAAGTTTGATGGTCAAATTGGCTGAAAAGTTTAAAGAGATCAAATTTGTGGAAATTACAGCTAACAGAGCAGTTGAAAACTATCCAGAGAGTAACTGTCCGACAATATTGATTTATAGAAATGGTGACGTGATAAAACAGTTTGTCACGTTGACTATGTTAAGTGGGAGTCAAACGTCTCTAGAAGATTTGGAAAAAGTTTTGTGCGATATAGGTGCTGTTAAAGGAGGTGATTCTAGGTTGTTAGTGAACCAAAGGGACGACGATGACCTAGAAGAGGCTTACAGATCAAGATTTCAAAAAAAGTCACTTAGAGGTAACGCTTACGATGATGGTAATGACGATGACGATGATAATTTTTTTGATTGAAAAATGGCAAAAAATCAATTACTCGGTTGTCTATATCTACTTATTTATCTATTTCGAACAAAAAAGTAAGAACAAAAATAAAGAGATTATTAATTATTGAAGAGTAAGAAACAACGATATATGTATAACGTAATTTAAAATATGCCACGTAACTTATAATTGAAAACGAGTAGATGAGGGTGTGAATGAAATAAGGGAAACACAATGTAAAACAAATGGAAAAAAAACCCAAAAGACAGAAAAACACAAAACAACTAAGAAAAAAAGTTGATGATTTAGAACTCAATCTAAATTATATTATGGGAACTCATGAATTATATAGAATAACAAATATGCCTTTAACTTCAACACATCTTCCTGTGAAACCTTTGTAACGGTTGCATCATCGAACTTGAACCATGAACCTTGTCTATTTTTAACCATGCAGATATAATGACCAGTATTGACCGATCCAATATGACAAACAACGGCAAACAACTCGTATAGGTTGTTACCAACCCTATTAGCGCTACCAATTTCTGAAGAATCACCGTTGGTGTTGTTCAATGTATAGTTTGTCATATCTAACATCAATGGGATGTTGACATGAGTTTCAATTTTGGATGACGTTGCTAAATGCTCAAACCTTTTCAATTGGATACCCAAAGTATTTGGTAATTTCTTGATTTTCAACTGTTTGGTAACTTGTGTTCTTTTCTTACAAGTTGAACAATCGTACATAACGTCAAGCTTTTCAGGTTTTGTAAATTTATCAAGACAAGATTGAAGCGAGTCCAATGGGATTCTATTATTGTTACCATCATTTGATTTTTCTTGAATCTCTAAGGACAAATCCAACATCGGATCGATTGTAACCCTAACGGACTGACAATCGGAACAGATAATTGAGCTTTGCAATTCTCCCGAAAACGTTCTATGTGTTATACAGTTACAATGGTAAGTTGACGGATTTCCCTGGTGAGCATTCGAATGATTCAAATTTGGTGATGGTTCTTTGTTTTTTGATTTTGTTGTATCGTTCTTATGCAATTGTTGCAACAAAAATTGCCAAAATTCATGGGCATCTTGCTCAGAATAACCGGCTAGAGACCGCTTAACTTTCCAAGAAGCGACTAATAGTGAAGTTGGACCAAAACCGGCTGTGTTTGTAGAGGTATAAAAATCTTGAAAAATTTCACCAATACAGCATGATAAACATTGATCAATCTTCTTATCACAATTCAAATGACAACCCTGGAAAAAGTAATCTCTGATGAATGGATTATGAACTAGAGTTTGAATGATAGAACTCATAAAACAGGTTGAACCCATATTGATGAAACCTTTCAACCCAGTAGTAGCTTTATAAGTTGGTAATCTTGAATTAGATAGGATCAGTTGCTGTTTTTCATGGTTGTGTTCACTGGCAAAGATAGGCATACCGGGGAATTTTGAGCATAGGTTTGAATTTTTAATACGTGTAATTCTGATTCTCTCCAATTTGGGATCACTGACGAAATCACGGCATTTGAAACAAATTAAATGTCCCGTTGTTGGATCAATACCAAAAATGTGACCACATGATTTAGCATGGTTCAAGGCATGATTTGATTTCAAACAGCCAATATTTGGACATTGTAAGCACATAAATATTGAAGATGGTGTTGCACAGTCTTTACATTTTAGAATCTTAGATTTCAAACTTAGTAAATCCTTGTATTCTATTTTCTTTCCTTCTCTTGTTACATAGTATGGAGTGTTATTTGAATTTGTGCTTGAAGATGACGTTGGTGGTATTGATGACATTAAGCTAATTTTCATACCGGTGTTATATGTCTTCAGCACCATTTCACTTGCTGACGAGGATAACACTTTAGTCAAATGCTGGCATGGGGGAAATGTTATATAGGTTGATAAATCTTCATCATTTGGACTCCAAACTTGAGTGTTTTTTACTGGTGATCCATTATTTGATGAGGATCCATTACCATTGGAGGTGGATGATGATTTTGAAGTGCTTGGCGGCACTGGAGAAGATACTCTTGATATCACTTTTGTCTTTGTTTTTTTTGTTGGTGGGGAACTTGGTGACAATCCTATCGAAGAAAGGTTTGTTGTTTGTCCAGGTAGTCGTTTACCTGGAACAGTTTTTCTTGCAGACATTATCAAAGGATCTATATATCAAATTTGAGATGGGGATCGGACTGTGAGTGTGTAGAAAGTTGAAAGACCAAAAGAGACCGTCGGGGGGGGGGGGGGGGGTATACATTTACAAGGCTGTGCTCTAAAAATTGTTGCGAATCCCACATTTTTTAAACTGTTTTATCTATTATTTCTATCGTTTATTTCAGTTAATTTTATATAAAACTGTTAACTACTCATTTTTCAGCCATTTTGCTACTGGTACTTACCAAACTTTATCATAATCCATGAATGAAGATCCAATTGATATCAGTGAGCTCTCAATAAGCCACCCTA
The DNA here is from genome assembly GCA_030557545.1 of Ogataea salicorniae. Classification (NCBI taxonomy): domain Eukaryota; kingdom Fungi; phylum Ascomycota; class Pichiomycetes; order Pichiales; family Pichiaceae; genus Ogataea; species Ogataea salicorniae. The sequence goes on along the minus strand of JAKTPI010000007.1, from coordinate 64,679 downwards.
CAAGTTCCGGAAGACTTTCGGAAGTATCATCCAGTACACTAAGTTCTTCAACAAATGTACCAACTCCCTTAACCACCAATGAAGACAACAGACAATTCAATGATTATCGTGCAATTAAATTGTTAAATTTAATAAATCCATCAAATAAAATGAGGTATAAGAATCAACTACAATCCGATTTCGAATTTGAGCAGAAAAGTGAACTTTATCATAAATCCAACATTAAATTAAAACTAATATCCTGGAATTTGAATCAACTCACATCCCCACGATCAATAACCGAATTTACTTCCCTTTTACAGTTGAATGATTTTAAATTTGCTGATTTATATATTATCAGTTTCCAAGAAACTATTTCATTGCGATCCATGTCCCATAGCGATGAAATTATCAATAAATGGAGTGAATTGATCCTTAGGATCTTGCCTGCTGAAAACAGTTACAAACTTGTGTGTCAAAATGGTCTGTTGGGACTCACCACCATTTTAATAGCCACATCTCAAGTTCATTCTCAAATTTCAGATATAAGTTTCAACAAAGTTGGCTTAGGTTATTTGAGCTGGTACAACAAAGGGTGTTTGGAAGTGAGGTTCAAACTGGGTAAAATTAACGATCAAAAATTACCTGGTGTCGAGTTCCAAATATTGAACATGCATTTAGTTCATGGTGAGGAAGCATATGTTGTTAATCAAAGAAGGGATAATTTGGAAAAAGTGGAAAATACCCTTGGATTAGCCAATAATTCCGTCAGTCTGACCGGTTTTAATTCCATTAATAATTCAAGGAACAATGATGACCAGTTTTTCTCATATATACTGAGTGAGGGTGAAGAAACTAAAGCTTTAAAATTGAATTTACCAGTTGACACAATATTTGAAATCACAAAAACAGATGCAGTTATTTTAGTTTCTGGTGATTTGAACTACAGACTATCCGATCTTGAAATGGACACTTGCCTGAAATTATTAAAACTTAACAACGTTAAAGAGTTGTTAAAATATGATCAATTGACTAAATCTAAAAACAAACAAGAAATTTTTAGTGGATTTAAAGAAGGTGAAATTACATTCAAACCTACTTTTAAAATAATCGATAAGGACAATTACAACATGCTAAGAATCCCATCGTACACTGACAGAATAATTTACTCTCCATTCAAAGATTTGAAGCAAATTCAATACAATTCTTTTAAAATTGATGGTTCTGACCATTTACCAGTGTTTTCTGAATTCGATTTACAATATTGGGCAGCTGATTACAACATGCTCAATACATTGAGAACTACATTCAATGACAATTATAATCAAATAATCGACGAAATGGAAATTCTTGAAATTAATCCTAATAGTGTAACAACATTAGATGCAGTTATTGGGTTAGAAGAGATAATTAGCATAAAGTTAAAGAATCTCTGTAACGAACCATTAATTTACAGTGTTAATGACACCAACAAATCATTATTTAAGAGATCTGAAGTGAAGATACTTAATCTTGATGATCCTAATGGAGTTAACGAATTACCACCAATGGAGACAAAGACACTAAAATTTGAAATCTTGACCACTAAATTAGGCAAATCACATAAATGTTTTAGTGTCAATTTAGAGACTTTCACTTTTTTACAGAATACAATTGAATTAAAGATTGATTCTAAATCCATTATTAACGTTCCATTACTGTCATTAACTGATAATCAATACTCTAATATTTTGGAATCTTTCCAATTTTTGATAAATGGTTCTAAAGTTAAATTGAAAGATAGATTGAATGACATTGAAACAGAGGCGTCGTTAATTGATTTAGATAAGTTTGTGTTGAAGGATATGACTTTATCCAGTGTTAATTTTGAACTATTGACGAAATTAAATGAGATTGGAATGACCCCTAATGAAGGGTCTTGTGCTTTGATGAACGTTATTTACCTTTGGTTGAAACATGTACCAGAACCCTTGGAAATGAGTAGTTTGAAAGGTAAAGCTATTTTTTCCAAATTAATCAAATTGATACATTTTTTGGAGATGGATGAGATTGTTGGGTATCGTTATTTTGGATTTTTATTTAGTGATGAATATGAACTTAAGGATTATTTAGAAACTTTTATGTACTGAACTTAATGCAATAAAAGTTTTTTTTTCTTTTAACTTGTGATAAAAAGGATTTATTTATTTACTTTGAAAGAAATTATACAACTAGAACATCTAGCAACCTACCACACTCAAAAACTTCACCACTATTGATCTCTAAAACTTTAAAATCTTGTAAATTAACCAAACCTTTTTCAATACCAATCAATTTCAACTCTGTTTCAAATAATTGACCTGGTTCTAAATCAACCTTTATGTTATTACTCAAAGAAATGAGCCCAATTTTGTTGAACTTGTTGTAACATGATCTGACTAATTGATTTAATGAATATAACGGTATAGGGTCATCAGTGTTTGAATTTGGATGTTGTATAGGGATAAGTGGCACTGATTTCTCGTATTGTTTATTCATTGAAGATTGAATATACAACACCAACTTCAAATGATCGTTTGATTTATTAATGAGTTGTAATTTCCAACTGAAGGTTTCCCCCAATTTAACTTTAGTTTGTCCAGATATCGAAATATTTAAATTTCTTTTATGTGTGGTTAAATTGGTTGAAGATGTTGATATCAATCTACTTGCTGATCTTTTCGATAAATTTAATGCTGAATTTGTTGATCTCACTTTATTGAATGCATTTGTATTTGGTGAATGTGTACCTGCTAGTGCTAGTGCTGCTGTTGCTGTTGCTGTTGCTGTTGGGTGAGGCACCATTGGTCCCAATGTAGATGTTGATGATTGGAAATCAATGTTTGTTGTCCATTTAGTGGAAACGTTATTGTTCCCGTTGATTGTAGAGTTGATAACTACCAATATCGGTTTTACTGTTTTCCCGTCATTGTTTGTTAATTTATAAGCAACATTGAAAGTTGATCTTGGGTTTATTGTCAATGGGTATTGGAAATTTGAGTATTCAACTATATCGCAGTTCTTGATTTGTATATGTATTGAATTAATGATAACTTTATGATTCAATTCTCTGAGTAAATGGGACAAGTTTAATTCTAAAGAGGTCAATAATTTCTCTGATCTAATAGTTCTGAATTTCATTTGGAAAATTGGAGAAATTCTCAAAGATTTCGAACATAATATTAGTTCCTCTTGTTTTCTTATTTTGGTCAAGTTGGAATCTCCAAGGGTAACAGACCTTGCAAGTGTGAAATCTTGCAAGAATTCTTCTTCTTTGTGTACCACTTTATTATAATAGGCTTTAAATCTGAGTTCATTGGAGAATCTATCAGGTGTAATCATTGTTTCAAATTCGTAGATTGAAAGAGAATCGTTGCAGAATATTGGATCATTGAGTTTGAAGTTTTTAATTTTCGTAGAGGAGTAAACAAGATCCAAATCAACTCCGTTGCACGATTTAAGATTTTTCGTTATAATATACAGTTTTACCACTTCATCAAAATAAGCAATTGTTTTATTTTCGGATTTTAATAGTTGTTCTTGTAAAATTGATACTTGATCTTGATCTTGTTGATGTTCTCCATTGGTTGTTATAGGTTGTTCTATAGGTATGAAAAGTTGAATTTCATCATTTTCTAGCATTATATGAACAGCACTAAAGAATTCTATTTATACAATGGGAAATTAAACTCTCTAAATAATTGACTAGTTATTTTAAAGTGTATATGATACATATATATATAAATAGATATAAATTCACTGTTGATTCAATTGTTTTTAGACAGAACAAGTGGTTTGTTTTGGGAGTTTGTGGCCAGAAAATTCAAACAAACAAAGGGAACAAATCGACCGCGAGACAAGATTCAATAGAAATAAAATAGTCGCGTCGATAGAAAACAACAATATTTCATTGAATTTTTTGTAAATGATTCACTGAATTAAATAACCTTTGAAAAGTGCAATAAAAGCACTTAAGTATTGAACTTTTTTCTAGATCTCTCAATGAGCTTTGCATTCGGATGATAATAAAAAAGAGAAAGTGTGTACAGTATTATAAACTTGTAGAAGCCAATTATATATATTCATATCCGGTAATTACTCATACCTGTTTTGAACCAACCCTTGTAACACACCACCAACCACGTTTATCATATTTTCTTAGAATATACTATCATACTAAAGATTAGCTATTCACAAATACAATTGAAAAAATAGGATGAAGATCTTTATCAATGGTAAATAATGATAAATAAATAAAACAACCCAACAAATACAAATGGTATTATTGCAATAATACTTACATCATCGGCGTTTTCTCTTTTTTTTTCAGTTCCCCCGGCGATTCAATTTTATTAACTATTTAAGCTTTTTTTTTTTTATGTAGAATACCAAGACTTTATTTATAAATGGCAATCGATCTTTTGATTAGAGTATATAGTTACCTAGTACAATCTATATAAACACCATATCCAAATAAATCCATTAAACACTTATAACCAGTATCTAACTCAAACATGTTTTTCTTTGTTTGTATAAACGAATCCATTTATAGGTTAATCCGTTGGCTTGCACGTGCGTGGGACTCACACACCCCACACACACACACCACTTTATCAATTCCTCATTGAATAATTGGAACAAGTTAAATAATCTCTCGAGCCGTTCTGTTTTGTTATTACTCAATTTAATCAATTAAAGCCTTAATTGTATAATACAATTGATTGATTAGAAGTGTAATTAAAGCAAGAACATAAATGGACGTTTGCCTGTCCATTTCCACTTCCATTTCCATCTCCATTAAAATGGTGTATAAAAAGCTGTACAATATCCCTTAAAATATATTAAGTCGTTATCTTTTCAAAAACTTTTCTGTACTCTATAATTATAATACTTTCTAGTTAGACATACACAATGGTTTCCATTTCATTATCTGCTTTAACTACCCTTGCAACGTTCATTATCTCTGCAAATGCAAAAATCCAAGCAAACACTAAACCATACTCCCAAGAATCTGTGGATTTTGCAAACCCTCTAAAATTCTTAGCTGGTACTGGTCCATATAATCAACATGCCGGTTTTGGTATTTCTACTGATGTCCCATACCAATGTGAAGTGGATCAAGTCCACATGTTTGCAAGACACGGTGAAAGATACCCAACTATTAGTAAATCCACCAAGATTGCAAAAGTTTACCAAAAATTGAAAAATGCAAACATAACCACTTATACCGGTCCATTAGCTTTTGTTGAAGATTGGGAATATTTTGCTAATGAAAACAATTACGATCAAGAAACAACTTCGGGTCCATACTCTGGGTTAGCAGATGCTTATCAATTAGGTTCTGATTTAATTGTCAGATACGCTGATTTGTATGACCCTAATGAAGTGCTACCAATTTGGGCAGCATCAAAGAAGAGATGCGTTGATACAGCCAAAGTTTTCGCCCAAGCTTTTTGTGGATTCAATTACACCGATGGTTGTTCTATTCAAGTCATCTCTGAAGATGCTTCAACAGGTGCAAACTCGTTAGATAACACCGAAGCATGTACTGAATTCGATGAAGATGAAAATGCCGATTATTTAGACGCTTGGGATACTTCATATTTAATCAAAGAAGCTGATAGATTGAACGCTCTATCACCAGGTTATAATTTAACAGACAGTGACATTGAACAATTATTAGGTTACTGTGGGTATGAATTGAACGCTAAAGGTGAATCACCAGTTTGTGAAGCTTTATCAAGAGAAGCTTTTGTTTATTACGCTTACGAGAAAGATTTAACCAAATTTTATGAAAATGGTCCTGGTAATTCATTATCACACGTTAGTGGTGGATTATACGCTAATGCCACTGCCACTTTATTGAAACAAGGTCCAGAAGAGGGCAAGATTTTCTTCACTTTTTCACATGATAACGATATTTTGAGATACTTATCTGTCTTTGATCTATTTGAAAGTGAATTGCCAAACGATGAATTATTATTCTCTAGACAGTTTAGATCTTCTGAAATCGTTCCAATGGGTGCTAAATTGATTCACGAAAGAATGTCATGTTACAATGAAACTTCTGGTGATGATGACGTCTTTGTTAGAATGATCATTAATGATCAAGTTTATCCTATTCCTTCTTGTCATAACGGTCCTGGTTTCTCTTGTGGGCTAGATGATTACGTTGATATTGTGGAAAGTAACATGGGTGATTATCCAACTGAATGTAAGTTGAATTCAACATTACCTCAATACGTTTCTTTCTACTGGGATTGGGAAATTACTTTTGATGATAACTAACTGAAACAATTTGATACCTTAACATTAGATAGTTTTTTTTTTTTTTTTTTGCTTTTTCATCTTTTTTTCACTTCACACGTTCTATTACTTTCAAAATATCTATATCTATAAATATCTATAAAAATTTGATTCCCCTCTCCTTTTTACTATTGTCACTCTCACAAGAGTTAGAAAAAAAAGAAACACATCAAGGAAGTTCACTATAAGGTTATGAAAACAAAGGTGGAGGAAATGAATCATTACCAGTTGATTCCATCTCTTTCCAACTTTCATGTAATTACCTTTCAGATTCTTTACAAAAACTCAACCATATCAAGTTGATCAGACTGAATCCCATCTTCGAAACCCTTCATTATTTGTACTCGCTTCCCTTCCAAATGATCTCGGATCTGTTCAAACCTAAACTCAAACCAATCAATGTAAAATTGATCGGTCAAATGTTTGATTTGGATTGAAATTTCGGATTCGATGTGATTTTATCTAAAATCAGTTGGATTTCGTTTATCGAGTGGTATTTGAGGAACATCGTGAGAATGGGGCGCCAGTTAAATAATCTTCACAAGGCATAATGAGTTAATAAAAATGGTTGTTGTGTTGTTTTGAATATTGTGTCATGTTTTAGTGATCAGATTGAAACACCCGTTGGGCTAAACAAGGGTGAAGAAAATGTACGTGTATAACAAGATTATCGACAAGAATCGGCTCTTTTTAGTCTTTTGTTATCTTATCGCAGGATTAAAAAAAAAAACGGTTGCGGCGCTTGTAGGATATTGTTGTTTACTCTATTCAATTAGTGCAACACCTGTTGTGTTTTTAATCATAGATTTTATATCCACATAAATATAAGAAAAATATCAAACGTACATTTATTAAAAAAAAAAATCTAAAGTGCAATCTATAAAATTCAAACAAGATCAGGCATCCTTTGAAAGATCAGCATACGGCTTGGAGAATAAAGCTGGAGGATAAGGATCATTATCAGCAGATTCCATTTCTCTCCAACTATCCTTCAGGTATTCCTCTGCTTCTTTACAAAAATCAATCATTTCAAGTTGATCAAATTCAACACCTTTATCAAAATTTTCCATAATTTTTTCTCTTTTATAAATAAGCACTTTTTCCAGTTGTTTGAATCTAAATTCAAACCATTCACTGTAAAATTGATCATGTAAAGATCTTGGTAATATACTTGGTCTAACACTCGTTAAAGCACTAGTATCCAAAACAGGACCAGCCTGCATGTATCCACAAACAGTGGCAATTCTGTTTGAGTTTGAATTCGGTTTACTTGCAATATGTCTCACAACAAGAGCTTGTAAAAGAGTACAATAGCCATGTTCGGCGATATTAGGGATAATCAATGGTTGTTCATCACCTGTGATAATAATAGTTTCACCACCTCTATTTTTGGGACATTCCCACATAATAACACAAGCAATAGGAACAGAATCATAATGTTGTCCAAGTATGGCGTTCACTTTATTAGCATCGAAATCGCCATCATCGGTAGTTTCACCGTTGTTTAAAGCAATTGGTGCATCAATAGGTTGGTTTGAATCAGCAAGTGTTACGTTAACATGGTTAGTGTCATAATTGTAACAGGTTGTAACTTCAACACCAATAAATTTAGAAAACATTTCCGCTAGTCTAGGGTGGGCGTATACAGATGCAGTGAATGGAGCATTACCTTTGTTAACGTAACCACCAATGTGGAAATCGTGTCTGTTGGTTCCGTTTGTCAATCTTCCATAACATTCGATGTTTTCTTTTTGGAATGCTTCCCATTTCATGATATCTACAGCTTCAGGGGTAAGTAGTGGGAACGGATAAGTCGCACCGAATGAACTGATTTTTTTGGTATGGATCTTTTCGATTCCTAAATCTTTCAAACTGAAAGTTTTTGTTGTTTATATTCATCTTTGAAAGCAAGATACTTTTCTGGGTCAAATAAATGATTTGGATTGAAACCTGGTTCATTTTGTAAGTTATTAAGTATGGTTTGAACCTCGTTATCGATTGTTTCTATAGGCACGTCATGGGAGTGAGCACCTGTTAGGTAGTCTCAAGGCATACCTGGACGCAAAATATTTATTTGATATAATCCTATATATTTAAATTAAGTAGATAACTATATCAATTGATGATTTGATTGAGGGTCTTTGTAGGGACTTCAATGAGAACTTTAACTGTGGTTAATTATCAGTTTGAAAGTCACACTCTGATAAATAAAAAAAAAGATAACGGAAAACGGGGAAATTTCCGAATCGGGGCATTTTTTTGGTCCCAAAAGCCGTTGACGGGTATTTTGCTTTTGAATCTCCGACAAAAACAGCGCTGGTGGTTGCTTATTTGTATCTTCTCTATGAAAAATAGGATTATTGTTATTCACCGTATATTTGTAAATCTAATTGTAAAGGCAATTTAGAATTGTGGTTTGAAAGTTGTTTGTTCAATATGTTAGTTTACAAGATCCACATTTTTGGTCTTGGTCCAAGAATAGTCCTTGATGGTTGTCCTTTGGTGACCATCAAGTAAGAACACTGTTGTATCGTGTATAGATAGTAACTCCATCTATTTCATTTGTTGATTCTGTTGTGTTATTGACGGGTTCAATTCTAATGTTTCAGAGTTTTTTCATATAATATCTAATTCTTGTAGGTTTATAATTTCATTTCTTTTTGATAAAGTTATTAGTGGGAACGTTCCGTAATATTAGTCTCCATTTCTTTGCAAACTTCCCCCAGTTTTTTTGTTCTACACAGTTAATAATTTATACGTCAATATAAATTATTTCCATTATCACTTGCAAGTTTTCATATTTACCCACTTTCAAAAAAGAATCTTATATATCAAACCATCAATTAATCAATTAATCAACTATTAGTTTATGTCATCACTACATATAAGAACTATCCTGTTAGTAACGGGATAAATTCTTTGTACCTCTGATGACATAATCGATGGCTAATTAATACTTAATTATAGATAATTGAATGGATAGTAGTATATAAGGTTTGATTTAGAGTCGTTAAAAGTGAGTAAACAAATTCTTGTTTTTTCAATATATATAATAGGCTAAGAAAATACACAGTTTATATAGTGATAATTTGCAAGTGAGATATTAAAATACAAATCATAAATATACAAAAAATAGTTTCTTATTGGTTGAATTGATTAATTCATGACTATTTCAACACGTAACATAGAATAGGTATAATCCGATTGGCCTCTTCATTGGATCTAGAATCATTAGCTATTATCAATCATTTCGATACAAACTTAAGACAGATAAAACCGTCAACTGACATTGGTATAAGTAATAAGGGTAATATAGTAAAATAAGCCGTACGTAGATAAATCCCATCACCATATTGGGATTTCAACCATTTTTAATAAAGACGCCGCAAATCTCAAATGCTTTTTTTAAGAGATTTCAAGAACCATTTCAAACTCACTTCCATTTCTTCAAGGGGATTTTTAATATTCATTTTCTTTTGATATAATAATTGCATAATAACAAACGAAAGGGACTAATTTACAGTATTATGTCTGAATTTGCTAGCATACCCAGCAAAAAATCCAACGCTAGAAAATCACCGTCTCTCATTGTCGATCATACTAAGAATACCGATGAAAACTTAACTAAACTTGTTGAAAAATTCAACGGTAGACTACCGGTAATTAAAACCTCACAGGTTTATAAGGATATCCAAGAATACATTCATAAATATTTAAATGATAGCAAATTGAAATGGGAAAATGTTAGATGTCTTGCACTAGGTTCACCTTGTTCTGAAAATCAAGCTCTATATCAACTCTGTCTTTTACAACTTTTACGTGAAGAGTTCAAAATAAAAAACGTCTCTCTGTGGGATCCAGTTTTCAATAAATTAGATCAACGGTTTTTAGAAGATCACTTGAATCTAAAAGTGTCTGAATCATACGATTTCAATTTGAAAGAATCTAATACTCTTTACTATATGCCACATTCACCAATAACCTTACTAGAAACAATAATTAAGTCAGAAACACCATACTGGATACTCACAAATGATCTTACAATATACAATCACAAATACACCAAAACCGAATATTTTGAAAAATATCCATACTGCTCAAGGATTGCAAATTTAGTTGATGCAAAACAACCAAAAAGGGGAGATTCATTGCAAACTGTTGATAATGGATTTGAACCAGTTAAATCAAAAAGATCACAGCGTAAGAAAAAGAACATGTTTGCTGAACCTGTTGTTGTGTATGACTACAAAAGTTGCTATTTTAATGACCTCAACTATAAACTTTTCCAAAATGGTAATGATGCAAGTCAGCCTTGGGAGTATTCTTTTAGTGACATGAGTTTCAATGCACTTACCAAGAAATAATGATTCAATGCAATGATTTAACGTTTTAGAGTATACAATATATAGATATACTTACTTTTATAGAACATGATAAATAATAATAATAATAATAATACAATAATGATACTTATTTATTTGACCACTATACAGAAATTGTTTCTATTTGAACCTTTATAAAGTTCCTTTTTAGAAACTTTAAAGTTTTTATTTACGTGTTTTGAACCTTTCCAACTATACAACCAATAAGCCAACTTATTCGAGCCATAATATTTAAAGCATTCATATCCAAGGTTGGTCATTAAACCTGATAATTTATCGTTATCGAAATATCTTGAATTTTCAACGCATGGTAACGGAAGCACAAAGAATAATAAAGATGGAGTATCTTTAGTTGGTTCCAACAGAAACTTTGTCATTCTCTTCATCATCTCACCACGAAGTTCAGGGTTTGGAACAAAATTGACAACTAGTGAACATGAAACAAGGTTAAACTTTTCATTATTGTTTTTAGGTAACGGTCTCTCCATAAAATCTTGTTGAAGAATTATTCCTGGTTCCTGTGAATTTAAATCGAGCTTTTCAACATGTTTGAAGTACCTACTTGTTGAAATCAAATTTTTGGAAGAGAGGCAGCCAATCTCAATAGCTGTAAGTTCATTTTTCTTCTTAGGTTTATTTGTATTGGAAGTTTGATAGATATTGAGTTCGTTTAACCATTCCATTAATTTCTTTGATGAATCACCACCTCTTTTCTGATCTTGCCCTTGTGTAGATGCTGACTGGTAAGCTTCCAATCCACCTCTTTTCTGTATTTCTCCATCAATTCCACCTAGCTTAAAAACTAGCTCGGTGTTGGATAACCCGTCCAACTTGAAATCTTCACTGGATGGTGTTTTGTTAACTTTCAACTCTTCAATCACTTTTTCCTTTGCTGAATTATACTTTTCTTTGAGTTTTTTGTTCTTTGATATTAGCAAGGTATCATAGTTTCTTTCTGTTAGTTCCAACTCATATAATTTAGCTAGTTTTGAAACTATTAATGATTTATTTTTCAATAAAATGTGGAATCTTCGTATCAGTTGTCTGGCTCTAAGAGGTTTCAAATTTGATGGTTTTCTTGTTGTTGTTATTGTTGTCGCTGTTATTGATCTTTGCTTTTTAAGCAGTATCCCACTTCTCTTGTTTTTGACTGCCATTCTGATGATCTAATAAGTTCTATTAGAATATATGTTTCTGATCATTAACAAAGCTATAGATCAAGGAAAAAAAAAAGGTAATTCCATGATCTCTAAGAACTTAGTAACTAGATTAAAAAAATTAGTATGTAAAATATCCATCCAGTCGATCGACCTTAAATATTTTAAGCCGCACAGAAAGTGCGTACAAAAAAAATTTTATATCTAGTTTTTTTTTTAATAGAATACTTTTTTAAGTTCAGATCTTTAAAATTAAAAGACCACAGTGCTATTCTGTCTGATTGAAACTGATTGAAGCATATCACTGTAAGATTCAACAATATTATATAAAGGGAAAATGGTTACTGCAGCACAGAAAACTATTTTGAAAAGAAAGCAATCTTTGAAGAAGAAATCAAAGCCATTTAAAAAGCACTCTTCAAGCAAAGGCATTCCACCAATAAGTGACGAAGCTGCTCCTAAATTCGTCAGTGCCAACAACTTAAATTGGAAATCCGTTCAAATCCCAGATACACTAGATGATTATGAAGGTTTTTATGGATTGGAAGAAATCGATGATGTTGATGTTAAAGTTGTCAACGGTAAAGTTCAATTCGTTGTGAGGGACGATGCTAATACAAGAACAGACGCAGATGCCAGAAACAAGGATAGAGAAATTCCAACTGGTGATTTCGGTGTTGATGACGATGAACAAACTGAGGCAGATAAGAATTCGAAACTTGAAGCTAAGAAACAAGGGAAAAAGAAAGCTTTAGCAAAAGCAAATGCGGAAGTTGAAGAACAATTAAAAGAAGATCCAGAAGATAACAAGGAAGATAGTGATAACGAAGAAGACGAAGAAGATGACGATGAAAAAGTTGAAAAAGATGATGATGAAGAGGTTGAAGATAATGGAGATGACCAATTATCTTCTAATCTGTTCACTTCTTTGAAGGACGATAACTTGGTTGATATTCCTGACGAAGACATCAGTCTCCCTGAATGGACCAATGACATGAAATTATCCACAAAGACCCTTTTGGGACTAAACAAACTTGGATTTAAATCTCCAACAACAATTCAAAAGAAGACTATTCCAGTTGCGTTATCAGGGAAAGATGTTATTGGTAAGGCTATCACTGGTTCTGGTAAAACCTTAGCTTATGGTATTCCAATTTTAGAAAAAGCTTTAGTGAGTATTAAGAAAGGTCAAGATTTCCCAAATGGTATTATTTTTGCACCAACTAGAGAATTGGCTAATCAAGTTATGAAGCATTTACAAAGTTTGATCAAGTTTTCTCCATTGCCTGAAAACTCCATTATGTCATTAACTGGTGGTTTATCCATTCAGAAGCAAGAAAGATTGTTGAGTTATAACCCAAGAATATTGGTGGCTACACCAGGTCGTTGTTTGGAACTACTAGAAAAATCAACTGAATTAGCTACCAAGCTTGCATCCACTGATATCGTTGTTTTTGATGAAGCTGATAGATTATTACAAGACGGTCATTTCGATGAATTGAATAAGATTTTAGAAGTTTTGTCAAATTATAGACCTAAAGAAAGACTTGAACATAGTAGATGGCAATCATTGGTGTTCTCTGCAACTTTTTCAAAAGAGTTGTTCGGTAAATTAGATTTGAGCAAGAAAAAGCCAGCACCACAAAACAAAAAGAGAAAGGCTGAAGCTGAAGATGAAGGTGTTGAAGTGAAACAGGTTTTACATTTATTAATGAAAAAGCTTAAGTTTAGAGGTAAGCCTGTTTTCGTTGATGTCAATCCAACCGAAGTTGTTGCCAACAAGATTATTGAAGCTATGATTCCATGTGGTGCTAAAGAAAGAGATTTAATGTTGTACTATTTCTTATCAGTTTTCCCAGGTACTACATTAGTTTTTGCCAATTCTATCGATTCCGTTAAAAGATTGGCACCAATGCTAACAAACTTAGGTATACCTGCTATTTCTTTACATTCCTCCATGATTCAAAAGCAAAGATTAAGATCAATTGAAAGATTCAAAGCCAATATAGAAAGAGCACAAAAGGAAAATAGATCAGCTGTCTTGATAGCTTCTGATGTTGCTGCTAGAGGTTTGGATATTGATGGTATTCAACACGTTGTTCATTATCACTTACCAAGAACTGCTGATACATATATTCATAGATCTGGTAGAACTGCTAGAGCAGGGAAAGAAGGTGTGTCTATTATGTTATGTTCTCCAAATGAAGCATCTGGTCCATTGCGTCAATTACGTAAATTAGTAACTAAGAACGATGAAGTTGATGAGATGAAAACGTTGCCTTTAGAAATGGATATTTTGAATGAACTGAAAGAAAGGCTTGAATTGAGTGCTAAATTGGCGCAATCTGAAGTCAACACCCAAGTCATGAGTAAAGAAAAGACTTGGTTAGAAGCTGCTGCTGAAGAACTTGGTATTGATGATTTAAGTGATTTGGAAGAAGATGACTTCTTGAAGAGAGATAGAAAGAGAAAACAAGGTAAACAATTAACAAAGAATGATTCCAAGGCAATGAGAGCACAATTAAAGCATATGCTAGCTCAACCTATCAGAAGAAGTGGAAGAAGGTCATATATTGCTGGTGGTTTGAATAATGTTGCTGAATTGTTAGTGAAGAGTGAACAAGGTAAGGGTAGTATTATGGGCCATATGAAGCAAGATGCATTGGACGTTTTGAAGACCAGTAGTAGTAAGAGAAAGAAGCAGAAAATGTAAATAAAGTGTACGATATGAACCTCCTTTTTTTTTAGAATGAAAAAAAATACTTTGATTTTAAACTATATTTGATCAGTAAACGTAGGTCTAATTTTGAGACTGCAATCGAGTAGCCACTTTTCTAATTACAAGTGATGCAAAATAGAGTTAATGAACTTATAGATTTATATTGCAACACAGCGGGTAGTGGAGAGTGAATAAAACAAAATCAAACAAAGCAAAAGTTAAGGGGGTAGAGTGGGTAGGAAAAATCAAATGAAGGAACTAAATGAAGAAATGGATCGGCGGATTAAACCAAAGGTACTAAAAAAAGAATCAAAAACAACTTATTTTATAAAAAACTAACAAAATAGGTAATTATACACATTAAAAAACGATCATTAAATTTAATCACTGTAGAATTCATCTTCGGAATCTGTCATCAATTGTTCAAAGTTAACCTTATATCTCAACAAAGCACCAATACCACCGAAACCTTTACAGAATTGAGAACCTTCTGAAGATCTATCAGAAACGAATTCAACAGTAGCACCATAGTTTCTGTAGTTTTCAGCTAACCATTCCAAGAATGGCATTTCGTCAACAATTTCCATTTCTTGTCCAGTCACCTTATCAAGTATGTATTCTTCCTTTGCTTGTGATGGGTTGGCATGTGCAACAACTTCTTCACCTTCAGAGTTCTTTAAAGTGTATCTGATAGTTTCCAAACCTTCGAAAACAATGATGATTTCACAGGCACCTAAATCAAGAGCCTTTAATGTATCTTCAATACCGTAACAGAACTTACCAGTATCTTGTGAAATTTCATCGAAATATTGGGTAATCAATTTCTTTTCTTGAACAAACTTAACGTTGGATAAAGTCTCAGCAGATAATTCAATGGCTTGGTTGAAACCGTTTTCACCACCGTATGAAATATCAACCAACTTTAAGATCTTGGCTTGTAATCTGTTATCGAATAGATCGGACTTACTCAATTCGGTCTTGAAATCTGCTGAACCAGCTAAAATTAAACCAGCAACATTCACCTTATCGTTAGTGATGAAATTTTGAACAGCAACTTCAGCAACCTTTCTAACATAATTATGTCTCTTTTCATCTCTTAATCTGGCGAAACGCAAAGCGGACTGACCACCTCTACCATGCTTCTTTGGTAAATCAACGGTGAATTTATGTAAGATTTCTCTGGTGTTACCGGATAAAGCACCAAATAAGGCACCATTACCATCCATAACAATGAAACCAAATCTATCGTCGGATTCTAACAATTCAGATAGAGCTTCTGTATGGAACTTGTTATCACACAAGTATAATGATGTATTAATTGGCTTGAATGGTTCGAAACCAATGGTTAACTTCTTTTCTTTACCAGCATCAGTTAAAACTTCACCACAGTAGATCACTAAACCATTTGGAGGAACATTGTTGTATAATTTCAATTTTTGTTGAGTGGATGTAATGGCTGATAAAACGGACAATCTGTTAACTCTAGATTTAATGTTAGAAGCGGTACCGTATTCATCAACCAACATCTTTTGAATTAATGGAATTTGACCCTTTGGTGGGATGATCAAGGAAATCATAGAGGTACCGTTACCTCTAGCATTTTGCAAGTTCTTGATCAATTTCTTGACCTTCCACATTTGGACGTTCTTTTCAGCTTCTTCTTCAGAGGTTGGAGGAGCCATTTTGTTCTATATTCTATTTTTTTTGGATGTTTCTTTTGTAAATTGTAACAAAGCAATAGTAACAGTAGCTAGATTTGTCCAAGTGGTTTTAAGGTGTGTTAATATAAACCGAAACAACCGTGTCAATGGTTTAGTTACACAAGGTTACGTACTACCTACAATTCCTGTTTTGCTAACAAAAAAGAAAAAAATCCTTAAAAATTTTTCATTTTTCACATGTGGCGTATGTCAGTGGCTGGTGACAACTAAATGTGTGGCTGGTGATTTATTTTATTTTCTAAAATTTTTTGCTCAACGATCGATTTACATCAATTATTAGTCGATCTATTAGGTTCAAATCAGCCAATGCTGACAATGCTTGTGTCTTGATTATCCAATTCATCTCCAAAACAGCTAGGTCAATCAATAATGTCAGAAAAGGGTGATAATTTAGATGTGCCAGCTTCTGCAGCACCAGCTTCTGCAGATGCTGCTCCAACAGCCCCAGCAGCTGAAACAAAATTGAGTAACAAGGAATTGAAAGAATTGAAAAAGAGAGAAAAGGCAGCTAAAAGAGCAGCAGCTAAAGGTCCAGAAGCTTCAGAGGGTGGTGCACACAGCAATGGTTTAAAAGAACAAGCGCAAAAGCAAGAAAAGAGTAAACCTAATACAACATCTTCAACACATATCAAGAAACAATTGAATTCTGCAAAAATCAAAGAATCATACAATAAAGTGCCACCAATGTTTGGTCATTTAGAAACCAGGGAACAACGTATTTCCTCATCTCCTCAAATTGCCAACATTGTTCATCCATCAATTTTATCATTAACTTTGAAAATTTCAACTTACAAAGTTGTCGGATCAACATCAAGATGTTTGTCCATGCTGGAAGCTTTCAAACAAGTTATTAAAAGTTATGAAACACCTGAAGCAACTTCATTACAAAGACATTTAACTTCACATTTATCACATCAAATTGAGTATTTGAAAACAGGTAGACCATTATCGATCTCAATGGGTAATGCAATCAGATGGTTAAAACAAAGGATTTCATTGATTTCAATCGATATGACTGATGAAACTGCTAAAGTTCAATTAACTGAAGAAATTGATCTATTCATTCAAGAAAGAATCTTATATTCCGACAAAGTGATTATACAATCAGCTTCTAAACATATTCAAAACCATTCAAAGATTTTAACGTATGCACATTCAGAAGTTTTGAAAACACTGTTTAAATTCTGTGCCATTGAAGAAAACAAGAGTTTTGAAATTTACATTATTGACAGTAAGCCTTTATTCGAGGGTAAGAAATTGGCAAAATCATTATCTTCAATTAGTAATATAAAATGCCACTACAACCTGATAAATTCCCTATCTACAGTTCTTGAGCGTTCGGACATTGATTTCTGTTTCTTAGGTGCACACTCAATGTTATCAAACGGTCGTTTGTATTCAAGAGTTGGTTCTGCATTAGTTGCGATGTCTTCAAAGAATAAAAACATTCCTGTTTTGGTTTGCTGTGAATCAATGAAGTTCAGTGATAAGGTTCAATTGGATTCCGTTACATTGAATGAACTCGGTGATTCTGATGATTTAATCAATACAAAGCCATTCAACAAAACTGGGTTCAATTTAGAGCAATATTTGAGAAAATTAGAAAACGATAAAATAGCAGAAAGTAATAAAGGTAATAAACAACAGCAACAACAACAGCAGAAAAAAGATGCTGGCAAGAAAGAAGTTATTAAATCTGGTGAAGTTGGTGCTGCCAATATTTTAAAGAATTGGAAAACAGATCTACCAAAATTGAATATATTGAACGTTTTATACGATTTAACACCTCCTGAATACATACAGAAAGTTATCACTGAATTTGGTGCGTTACCTCCATCCTCTGTCCCTGTTATTTTAAGAGAATACAAGAACACCACATAAATGAATCTTTGTGTAAGTGTGTTTTCATTCATTATATATAGTTTTTTTTTTGACTTTCGTCTAGTTCTCGTCACATGTCTAATATAAATGTTTCACTTTATTGTTTTTCAGTAAATTTTTTGTTGATTGTATTGTATGTATTCATACCAGAGTGCTATATATAAATAAATGATTAGTAAATTTTTTTTTTTTTGGAAACTCTTTGTTATTTTATTTGTATCTTATGTACTAATAAGAGAAAAATCAAAAAGGTATATAAAATAGAAGGTGAAAAAGGGGGGGAGTGAAGGAAAAGCAAACAAGAAGGAAGGCAGGAACTAGCTGTGATCAAACAACAAGAACAATAAAAAAGATTCACTAGTTTAGTAATAATAATAAAAAGTGTGGGGTGGGCAATACAAAAAAAAGATCAAGATAAAGAAAAAAAAAACATATATGGATAACAGCAAAACAAAAAACAGAAAACACAAGAAAAAGGAGAAAAAAGAAAAAAAGTTAGAACATGACACTTAACAGGAGGAAAAAAAAATAGTAGCAAAAAACAGTGAAAGAAACTAGTCTAAGACCGAAAAAATAACAAAACCAAAGAAACACGAATTTTGAAAACAGCCAAAAAAAAACAAAAAACAGATAACAAAGATAGACAAATAAATAACAAAAAAGTGTAGGAATGGGGGGGTAAGTAATCATTTAATTTCAACTCCATTGATACCTTCATCATCACCTAACTTCAACCTTTGGACATAATCTTCTAACTTCAACCAGTGTTGAACTCTCATATCTTTTCTGTTTTTATCTTCTTTAGTTTGTTCGTCATATAATATACAGCATCTATCATAAACGATTGGATTCGTATCCATAAAGATCTTCAAAGCATTGTATGATAATGTGGCAATTGTACGATTCCAGTTATTTGGTTCGTCATTGTAATCGAATTCGTTTGATGATTGTTGTTGTTGTTGCTGTTCAATGGCTTCTAGTTCCGGTTGAGCTAGTTCATATAACCCTGAGAAAATTATAGGTAGGATATTATCAGCATTTTCTGTGACTAATGAGACAAAATACTCGTTATTGAAGTAACATAAGACTTTTTCAGAAACTTGGAAGTGTGGAGATGAGATACATTTTGAAAGTTGAGCGAAGAGTGGGATTTCAATTCGTTGGAATTCTTGGGAATCAATAATTTCAAAAATATCTTCAACTTCGTTTAAAAACATTAATTCTTTTGGTGAATTTATTTTTGGCCAGTATCTCAACAAACCCATTATAACTTCTTCTGTTAAACCAGGATCTTTTTCAAGGAATTGTAAGATACAGTATGCAAGTTGTGGATGGTATAATGATAAACATCTTGGTTTGTGTAATGGAATCAAAATTCTAATTAAGAAAATCTTATGTTCTTCTTTCAACGGTAATGCAAAACCGTTGATAATTGATCCTAAAATTTCCAATAACTCAGAAACACCATTAAATCTTCCAGTATCATAAACAAATGTTAGGAAAATATTGTTGATTGATTTTCTAATGAATGATCTTAAACTTAAAAATTTACCATAGATTCTATGTAAAGTTGTCTTCAAACAATCTCTTTCTCTAGTATCTTCACTATCAAACAATTCCAATAATGTTAAAACAAATTTATGATCAATGTAAGGTTTAGCAACAGAATTATTGAAATCAGGACTTTCAACGAATCTTAAGAAAACTTCATAAACTAATTGCATATGAGGCCAAGCCATTTCTAAGACTGGTTCATCTTCATCAGGATCATAAATATCTCCAACTGGATTCACTGGTGGTGGGATAGGTCTGAAAATATTAACGGTGAACATTTCAACAACGTGTTGATACATCTCTTCGGTAAATGTCATTCTTGTAGAACTAATGAAATTTGATAAATCTTGCAATGCCAGTCTTTTCAATTCTTTACCTTGGAAATCTAATGAGGTATCATAAAAATCAAACATTATCTTACATTGATCAACTTTTTGAATGAATAATTCAACATGATATTCAGGATCAACTTCATCAAAATTTGCCAATTTTTCAAAAACTTGTTGATCATGGCTTGGATCAAATCTTGAAGATGAATGTCTTTGTGGAGTTCTTAGTTTCAATTCCAGGTCATCTTTTGGAATCCTATCAAATGTTGATGTATGAGATGCGTGTAGTTTCGACATATCTAGATCTGCTGATAGCATTTCATGGTTACGAGCATTCTCATTAGTATTAAACTGTGATGCTACTATAGGAATTGGAACATGCATTTGGCCACCACCTTGTTGTTTATGTGGTGACAATTGTCCTTGTTGTTGCTGCTGCTGTGCCTGCAATTGTGGTGCCAATTGTTCTTGTTGTTGTTGCTGCTGTTGTTGTGTCTGCTGTTGTGCTTGTTGTGGTGTTTGTGGGGTTGATGATTTAGAAGAGGCAGTGGATGATGATGGCGATGTGTTTGTTGAGTTTTCGTGAGTAGAATTGATTGAAGATTGATCTGATGATGTTGAAACTGATTTTTTAATTGGTAAGGAAGAAGCACTTGAAATTGGGGAGCCGGTGGAACCAGAATTATGATTTTTAGTTGGCTTTTTTTCGTCCTTCTTCTTTTCAGGCTTCTCTGGTTTAGAAGAACTAGTTTTGGATCTGAACCTTTGCTTAAATCCCTTCATCATATTCTTGTACTTATCGTCAAGTAAAGTTTATAACAGTTTGATGCACGTTTTGTGAAAAAGCCTTTTTTTTAACCTTTTTTGTAATTATTTTTTCTTTTTTTTCTGATTAATTTTCAGTCTTTGTTGAAAATCTATGTAGATGATAATTGATTGTATATGAGATCAAGAAAACTAATAACACTCTGGCTTTTAACTGTGTGTTAATTTGAAATTTGCTTAATGTATTTCAATCGTGTAATATGAATTATCTATTGATATGAATAGGTAGATAACAAAAGTGCTGTTTCAAAAGAATGTATATGATTTTTTATCGAGATTTGTAAACAGACAGTAAATCGTTGAAAGATACGTATTCAACTGAGAAGAAACTTGTGCTATTGAATACAGTATATGAACTCAAAATTGGATATGTTTATATTTATGTATGTATGTATCTTATGGCACTTTTAACTATAAGTATATGAATTATATGGAGTATATGTTATATCGCTCTTTTTGTCCAGTTTGATGTGTTTGTATTGAAGAGGATGAATGTATTGTATATATATATGGGGAGACAAGTTGTGGATGTGAACAAAGTTGGAATGGAATGTTGAATCGTATTATGTTATACTAATCGTTGACAAAGTGATGTATATATCTAATTGATACAAGGGATAAAAAGTATATATAGCAATTGATACAATTAGGGAGGTATATTAGTTGTGTAATCAAGAATAAGTTGGGTTGTTGTATGTATACATTTGAGTGAATTGCCAGTTTTGTTTTTAAAATGATTAATCGAAAAATCAAAGCTTATTACAGGTTTACTGTCATGATGTTTTTTGACCCGCAATAATTGATTGTTATTTTTGTCTTTTGAACTATGATTCAAAGGCTGTGTTGATTTATCTTAACAATACCCCTATAAAAATTTTCAGACTTTTCTCTCAATGAAAAGATCAAAGATTTACCATTTTAAAAGAATCTTATTCCTTTGTAAATCCCTTTCTTTATCCACTTCCAGCCAAATTTTTCTCATATTTGAAACAAATGTTCGACTAATTGGTCCGTATGGATTAAATATTCTCCACCGTAGATTACTCAATAGTGCACTCACTTAAATGATGTGAACCTAAGATTAGATCCTATCAATTAAGTGCACATGTACTACTTGTTAATAGTACAGAAGCTTTTGTATTTTTTTTTTTTATTTCACATGATATCCGGAAAACAAAAAGACAAGGAAAAACATACAGGAAAAGGAAGAAAAAAGTTATAACCTGATGATAAATTTTGCCTTGACTGGTTGAATAGTAATGGTACTCTTTATTAGTCTTTAGAGTACTTTACTTTTATTCAATCAGCCCTGAATCTCTATGATAGAAATAAACAAAAGAGAACCGCTACTCTGAATTTATAACTTATTTTTCCCTTTGTTTTGTTTGTTGTCTTTCTTAATTTTTGAAAATCTTAGTTGATGTAAAAAATGACCGTTAGTTTTGTTGTTTCAGTAGATTGTAAACCAATTTTTATGTCTATATATATATATATATATTAATTTCTTGTCCAGCCTGAGTTAAGTCACGCCAGAATTATCTATTTTTCAATGTGCAAATTAGCCTTGTTATTTTCGTAACTGATGTAACAATTCCAGAAAATACTCACGAAATTAACACTAAACAATCTCAACCCAACAGGAACAAAATAGAAATTGACCAATTGGAAAGCTGGCCAAACACTCCAATTACCAACCAACGTCTCCCAATACTTGTCATCCAACTTTGCTTTAATAGTATGAACATCGAAATACCCCTCCAATAACGTCATACAGGAAAAATACAGTGGAATACCAATTGGTGCCCAGCATAATTGATCAACGGCAACTCTACTTATCGTATCTGCTAATTTCTGCAGTGTTCCTGAACTTTTAATACCTAATTTAAATGGGAAATGCACTTTATTTGCTAGGAACCTGTACCATTTAGCACCAATTGGTGAAAATATTAGACCACCGTAAATCATACCTCTAATTGTACGTAATGAATCATATTGTGAAATTATTGATTCGGTTGGTTTGTTCGGGAATAGTACTTGTGCTAAAGAATCACCTGTTCCGAATAGCAACTAAAAAAAAATGTTAGTAATAAATCAATCTATTGGTTCAATGAGGTTGAAAATGGTGTTCAAATTGTTCAAATAAAGACAGGCGTTTTGACGTACGGCGGTGGAAATCGCATTGCCTAAGAACGGTCTGCGATTTAAGAATGCTGAGTATCTTGCGAAAATTGAAGACATGAGTATATACGTTTGTGTACTATAAATTTTGTTGTGTAATGTTTGTTATGAATCTTTATATAAATCTAGATATATATGTTAAGATTGGAAGGCAAGAGAGCAAAAAATAGTGATAATAGCAAGGCTCTCTCTATATAAAATCTATTACAAATTAACGAAAAGACTAACGGCTTTTTCATTTTGCACATAGGTCGTGTGTATGTATGATACGTCTCTGATTACGCAATACACCTCTGCACTCAAAGTAGTTATCTAGATTATTTCCGTTTTTGGATTTACAGAGGACAAGTTGTTGGAGATCACTGAAGCAACCAGTATCATCATAACTCATCGTATACAATACGGGTAGACAGGCGTAGATCATTTGGCTGATGGAAACTTGAAGATTGAATAATAGATAATAAGATTTGCATTTCAATAGTTTTCATTACATACCAATGGGACATTTAATTGAGACCTCGGTTGTCAGTACTGTTGGACAAATTCATTGATCAATTGCAATTATCAACAATCCAGAGTGAATAATCTTTTCGCTAAACAAGGTAAAGAAATCATTAATTATATCGGAAGGATGTTTGTGTCACATGGAGATAATCATATGATACATATATACATATATATATATAAATTCTAGTAGATGGTGGCAGAGATCTAACCAGCCCTAAATATCCCCAATAATCTGATGAATTGAAAAAAAAGTATGTATCTTATAAACAAAGGAGTAAAACAATTCAATATGTAGTGATAGTTTAAATTGTAATCCCACAAGCCACTTTTTAATCGTATAAAATAAGAATTTTATCTTGCTTGACATTCGAGAACTGGGCAATTGCCAAAAAAAAAAAAAAAAACCACGCAAAAGCGAGACACACTTTGAATCGAATGGAATATGAAACGCGATCTGATGGAAAGAAAGCAAAAAATTGAAAAAAAGGCGTAGCAAAGTGAAGAAAAGAGGACAAAAGACGTGTTCCAACCATAAAAGCTGGCCATTTCCGTAAATTCAGAATTTCCTCTTTAGGAACTAATTACGTAATTGGGCTCTTTTTTTCCTACCCCCCTTTTACTTGAAACTCTTTGACGTTTGATCTTTTCAAATCCATCAATGTTTACACCAACAACAAGGTGGTAAGTCATATTAATCAAATAAAATTATATGCCTCTATCTCAACTTTTCAAATCATTCAGACCATCCAATCATTTCTCCCATATTAAAACCAAGAGCAACACCACCTTCTTTATCCCCCCCTTAAAATAAATAAAGCGTGTCTATATCAAAAACTGTTCATCCCAATTAGGAAATTTCTTCAAATCTCCAGAAAGGCCATCAATAATCGTGACAATAATCTCTGTGTTCTATTCTAACCTGCTTAAAATTTCACATACTTTCTTTGCTACCCTATTACATCTATCTACATATATATATATATCCCTTTATCTCTTTTTCTTCCTTTTCTTTCCTTCCTCTTCTTTTTTACAACTCCGTACTTATCAATTGATTCGTTTATACAATCAACATATAATTTACATTCATAATCACAATGCATAGAACATATTCTTTAAGATCTCAAAGAGCTCCAACTGCTTCAGACTTACAAAACCCAATTCCAGTTCCTCCATCTTCCACTAAGGCGTAAGTTCCAATTTCCAGAAATTAAATTTAAAAATCTTCCACCATACGAATAAACATACTAACATTTTCAACTAATCTATCTATTTTATTACAGTAACAGATTCTTTGGTAAGGGTTCTTTAACTAACTCTATCAGAAGAAACGCTGCTGGTTCCTTTGGTCCTGATTTAGCTAAGAAGTTAGCTCAATTAGTCAAAATGGAAAAGAACGTTATGAGAGCCGTTGAAATGTGTTCGAAGGAGAGAAAGGTTGCTGCTAAGCAATTATCCTTATGGGGTTCTGATAACGAAGATGATGTTTCTGATATTACCGATAAGTTAGGTGTTTTAATCTACGAAATTGGTGAATTAGAAGACCAATTCATTGACAGATACGATCAATACAGAATTACCTTGAAGGGTATCAGAGATATCGAAGGTTCTGTTCAACCATCAAGAGATCGTAAATTAAAGATCACCGATCAAATTGCTTACTTGAAGTACAAGGATCCACAATCACCAAAGATTGTTATCTTGGAACAAGAATTGGTTAGAGCTGAAGCTGAATCTTTAGTTGCTGAAGCACAATTATCAAACATTACAAGGGAAAAATTAAAGGCTGCTTTCTCTTATCACTTTGATTCTATGAGAGAACACTCTGAAAAATTAGCTTTGATTTCTGGTTACGGTAAGGCTCTATTAGAATTATTGGATGACTCTCCAGTTACTCCAGGTGAAACTAGACCATCTTATGATGGTTTCGAAGCTTCTAAGCAAATCATCATTGACTGTGAAAACGCTTTAGGTTCATGGACTTACGAAACTGCTCAAGTTAAACCAACTTTATCATTCAAGGCTACCGATGGTGACATTTACGATGATGAAGATTTAGCTGAGGATGTTGAAAACATGCAAGTTACTGAAGAAGAATGGGCTGAGCCTGAAAAGCAAACTGCTTAAATTTAAAATTCAATTAAATTCTTAAGTTTTTTTTAAAAAAAACAATAAAAAAAAATGTTTTTATAAAATAGTTATCTGTTTACAAACTCTTTTTGTTTTTAATTTAATTGTGTGTATGTGTTTTTTTTTTTTTTGGAATTCTTTCTGTTGTGTTTTTTAAATATTGTTTTAAAATTTAGGTTCTCTCGCTGCTTTCAATCAATTTTACTGTTCTTTATCCTTTTTCTGATACTTAAATGTTTTTTTATTTGTAAATCGTAATTGTAAAAGCTTTTTGAATCGTGCATTCAAAGAAAATATAAACTCAATCATTTTTAGTTTTTCGAATAAACATGAACATCTAAATGAAACGGAACAACGTATCTGTTCCTATACTTCACCCTAACATCTTTAATATCAACCTGATCCTCATCGCTAACAAACAACCCATCATCCTCATCATCATCATTACCTTTCACTTTTTTACCAAAAATCATGTCCTTAACTAACAATGTATTAGAAAAGATTGTCATTCTTTTCCCGTAAACCATCCCAATACTTCTTAAACTATCATCACCCAACGAAGTAGTACTTTCCAAAGACACAATCCTCCTAATATTTTCAACTTCAGACAAGGTAATTATCAAAAAACAGTTCCAAGTATCAGTACTCAACGGGATTCGAAGCTTGCTTTCAATACCTATACCATTAACAGCATTGAGTTCATCCGTATCATTCTTGTTTAACTTATTCTTGTTCATGGATATTAGTTCTTCAATCGGTATCTCGAGTAACATTGGAAGTAGTATTGGTTTTAAATCAGCGTGTAAACTTTTCAAATCTCGGTTTGATAATGTTATTCGACTTGCTTTTGATAACGACAAGTTGTTTTTCACGAGTTTCCCACCATCGGTACTAGTGTGTGTTTCAATTGTCGTGCTGGTTATGTGGTTTTGGATTTCTTTCCTGTTGATAAAAGTCCTTATTGGTAACACTGATGATTGTGATATTCTGATAAAAGAGACACTAAAAATATAAATAGGTGGGGACGTGAGAAAAGAGAGTTTGTTAGTATTCAACCATTGGTTTTTCAAAAGTAATTTAAATTGTATGTGTTTTTTTAACTTTGTTATACATACATTGGTGCCATTGTTGTTTCTATATGTTATACGGTTATTTGGATGAAATTACAAGTCAATCAGTAGAAACACAAAGTATTCATTCCCCAGAGAGATGCAAAATAAACCTTTATAGAATTTGATTGTGCGAATGAGAGTGGATTGAAAAGTAGAATGGATATCTTTGATTTAACTATTTCTCTATTTCCTTCCCAAATTGGTAATCATGTATATATATAACAACATAATAATCAGATAATTAATTACATAGAACACTTACAATGGATATCACAGATGGGTTTGTGCCCATAATGGCTATGTTTTATTGCCTTTTCCATCCTACTGAAGGTACCAAAGTGGTCCATCAAATCCCAAGTGGTGCAATAGTACCTGAACCAAACGATCCATCAGCAATGACATCACCAATACTAGATTTTGATTCAATTAAAAACTATGTCATTCCAAAACCAGCATTATGTAATAGGTTGGTGACGTTCAAAATCAACAATTATAGGGTGCTTGGGTTCCCTGTCAATCTGTATAACAGCCACTATGCTAGAAATTCATTCAGTTTTAATTTTTGTTTTGTTTTCCCATATGAAAGTGATACGACTCCATATGAAGGGAATGTGAAAAGACTAGGTAGGATGTTCAGAGCTTTGGAAGAGCAATCGCAGTTATTATCTAAAGCTGTTAAGAATCATGATGTATTTTTCAAAGTTGCCACCAATACAAATTCATCAACGGACACTGCTCCTAACAACTTTTCACAATCATACGGTATGGAAAATATGGAATCTTCATTACAATTCACAAGACAAATTGTAGAAGATATGAAATATGTGAAAATCGTGGATGATATGGATGAACTAGGTACGCAAGGGATGGTTGCCAAACAGCAACCAGGTCGTTCTAAAACTACACAACCTAAACTATCATCAATTTCCAGTTTAGTGGAACAAATTTTCCAAGATTTGAACAATTATTCAGAATGTTTGATTCCAATTGAAGGTGCCAATTCAGTTGACATCAAATTGTTTCCTATTTTCCCTCCTCCACCTGAAATCAATTCATGCGATGTTCCTATAGCTACCGTTAAATTAGACTCAATGGTGGATCCATTATGGGATCCAACTATGATTAAAATTTTGCCTTTCATTAATGGTATCAATTCAATCAAGAAAATCAGTCTGTTGGCGGATGCAGATTATGATCTAACAGATCAATGTATACAACACTTGCTTCATTACAAATCTGTTACTATATTGGATATTTTCCAATTCAGCAATTCATATGCACCAACGTCTCAAATAAGCAATTTTCTAAGGGATCCATTCATGGCATCTGAATGTCAGGAATACGTTGTTTCTTCAACAGGGACGTTTAGTACTTTGCCATTGAGACCAAGTAGGGTGTCAATGTCTAATTCAGAAGCTGATGGTGCAAGTATCAATTCATCGTCACTTCGTTTGGATAAATTATCACCGTTGAATTCAAATAAAACACCAGCACCTATCATTTCAGATGTCCAACTCCAACATCAGCTTCACAATAGCAACGCTAACAACAACAACAATGGTAATAATCCTGATCTCAATAACAACCATCAACAATCGTTTGGTATCTCACCACAAGCAATGTCAAACGCAAACAATTCCAGTGGTATGCCATCCTCGTACAAACACAATCACATGAGACAACTTCATAGTGGTTCATTGTCGAAAAGTACAAAAATTATACTCCCTTCAAAAGCTACTTTGTTTTACCTTTATAGATCAATGAATCAAAACATGTCGATTAAACAGTGGTACTTTGAAAACCACAAGAAACTAGAAAATATAGACCTTAGACGGTTTGTAACATTTGGTGTTTT
Organism: Ogataea salicorniae; assembly: GCA_030557545.1. Classification (NCBI taxonomy): domain Eukaryota; kingdom Fungi; phylum Ascomycota; class Pichiomycetes; order Pichiales; family Pichiaceae; genus Ogataea; species Ogataea salicorniae. The sequence goes on along the minus strand of JAKTPI010000007.1, from coordinate 36,029 downwards.
AAGAGGACTTATTTACAGAGTGAGAAGTTATCCTGCCAGTATAAAGATGGTTAGCTCAAAAGATACTGGTGGACTAATGAGCGCCACTAACTCACACTGGGCTAAGAATTACAACATTTCAAGTTTACCTGTCACAAACGCTGATAATAAAGACGAAAGAGGTTATAAGAGTAGTGGCGATCCGAAGAGAGTGGGAAACGAAGGTGATGATACTTTTGTTGATTTGAATGAACTGAAAGAAGAGCGCTTACGTCGTAAAGAGGAGGAAAAATTGATCAAGTTGCTTAGAAGATGTAAAGATTTTGATTTAATTTGTACGGAAATGAACAAATCCAAAAAAGAGGTGATGATGTTGTTGAACGGTATGGGTGATTGGAGTGTTATAAACTCTTAATCTTATTATATATGTACTTACTTGTACTTTTAGTTATTTCGATTCTCAATTTTTCTTAGAACAAAACAAAAAAAAACAAAAATCGTCGCGTCGTGGTTGTTTTGAATTTATTCGCTTTGTTTACATTTTTATAACTCTCTAGTCTTTCTTTCTCTACATCTTTTTCTTCTTCTATTGGATTGATATCACTGAATCAAATTATTTCAAAGCACTAGATAACAATTGAGTATGTCTTCAGATACAAAAAATACGAAACAAAACAGATATTCTAGTCGGCCGAGCATCACCCTTAGAGGTGGACACGAAGGTACAAGCAAGAGAGGTAGTCTCAAGGGAAACAACAACAACAATAGTAATAATAACAATAAAAATAATAATAGCAGCAGCAATAAGAAAAATGAATCCGTAGATTCGGAAGCGATAAGTGTAATTGTTAGATGCAGAGGTAGAAATGAAAAGGAAATGCAATCAAAGAGTCCAGTTATAGTGACCATTCCGGACAACCCTGGTGCAAATCAAGTTAGTATCAATACATCGCAAGATTTCAGTTTTACAAGTCAAGTTTCATCAGCTAGGGTATACACTGTTGACCAAGCATATGGACCAGGAGCTGACCAAGCATCGTTTTTCAAAGGTGCTGCCTTACCTTTATGCAATGAGTTCTTGAAAGGTTACAACTGTACGATTTTCGCATACGGTCAAACAGGTACGGGTAAGACTTATACCATGTCTGGTGATATAGTTGAACAAGAACATGAATTTACTCCGGATGCTGGGTTAGTGCCCAGAATTTTGTGCAAGTTATTTGAAAGTATTAACGATGATTTTATGCTACGATGTTCATTCGTTGAGATCTATAATGAAGAATTGAAAGATTTGCTCGGGAATTCTAACAGTTCAAGGTTGAGAATTTACGAACAGAAAAAGACGGCTGGTAATGGGGACACTAATCCAACAACGATCAGAATCCATGGATTAGATGAATTTCATATTAAAACTGCACAGGATGGACTTAGATTGTTGAAACAAGGTATGGAAAGAAGACAAACGGCAACCACGAAAATGAATGATTTGTCTAGTAGGTCTCATACTATATTCACCATCACACTGATTCAAAAGAAGAGTATGTCAGAGTATCAATTTGCGAAAATGAATTTGGTTGATTTAGCTGGGTCAGAAAATATTAGTCGTTCAGGTGCAATCAATGAAAGAGCTAAAGAAGCGGGATCCATCAATCAAAGTTTGTTGACCTTGGGTAGAGTTATTAATGCGTTGGTTGATGAAAATTCTTATATTCCATACAGAGAATCGAAATTAACTAGATTATTACAGGATTCTCTAGGTGGTAAGACGAAAACTGTTTTGGTTGCCAATATTGGGCCTGCACACTTGGATTTACAGGCAACTACAAGTACACTAGAGTATGCAACAAAGGCAAAAGATATTAAGAATAGTGCTCAGATTGGACCTTTGGTGTCGGATAAAGTTTTATTAAAGGAACTCGTTGAAGAAAATTATAGATTAAAGTTGGATTTGAAAGCAACTAGATCAAAAGAAGGTGTTTTTCTAGATGAGGCCAATTATAACGAACTAATGGTGAATTATAAGAATTTAACAAGTGAAACAGAAGAACTTCGAAGACATAAAGAATCATTATCAAGTCAAATAACTAACCATTTGAAGAAAATTGAAACTGAAAGACAAGAAAAATTGAAATTTTTAACAAATTTTAAAGAGATGGAAAACAGATTATTAAGCCTTGAAAATCAATTGTCTGAACAAAGATCAAATGAACAAGAATTGTTGAAAGCTTCAAGGAAAGTTGTTGAAATGGCAAATAAGGATGTTGCAACTTTGATTGATCATCAATCTAAAAATCATAAATTCTTTGCTAAGAATCTAAATGACTGCATTGAGCCATTAACTAAAGGTATTGAAGGGATGATTCTCAAAACAGCAAATAGTCAAAATAATGAATCAAAGAATGAAAAGCTGATTGCTTTATCAAATCAAATAATCACAGAACTTAACGCCATGAAGGAGGAACAAATCAATTTGGCTAATAAAGCAACTGAAAAAGTTGAGGAATTCAAGTATTTGAAAGATGAATTAGGCAATTCATTGAATACATTCAAATCTACGATAGATAATTCAAACAACCTAATGCAAAAATCATCTGAAAATAATCAAAATTTTAACAGGTATATAAGTGACCACTTATTCAAAGATTCAGAAACTGTGAACAAGAAAATTAAGCAAATAAATACAAAGAAACTGGAACATTTCAAAAGATCATTAAATGATCAACTATCGACTCTTTTCCAAGATATAGCCAACGAAGCTTCATCAACTATAATTAACTACACAAATGAGAAACTAAACGCTCATTCTAAAGATTGGTTTGATGAAACAACTGTTATTTCTAAGAACTTGCAAAGTACAACGGATGAACTACTATCCCAATTCAACGTGACTTCTAATCAATTCGTGAGTCACGTTGATACAAACCTTGGGTTCTTGAACTATGAACGTGCAAAGCTCAATGCAATGACTAAAGATCTATCAACAACGGTTAATAAAGTTAATTCAACAAGTGAGATCCAAACTGAGTGTATGAACTCTTATAAAAATGTTGTTTGTCGTCAAGATGAGACCAATTCTAAATTATCCGAGATTAACAATGATCTGAAATCTTTAGCTAAGTCATTCAAGGATAAATTGTGCGATGATTCGTTAGCCAACAAAAACTGGAATTCTATTGATCAAAGTGGAAAACTCTTGAATGATATCGAAGAAAAAATATTATCAAAGAGACCATTTGGGTTGCCGTTGTCTGTTGTGCCAAATAGGCGAAGCCCGACTAAGGGGAATTGGTCACCGGTTAAGAAATACGTGAAGAGTGGGTCGGTCAGTCCTATAAAGAGGTCGTTCATAGATGTCAGTGATGATAACGATGGTAAGAGACAAAAGATGAAATAACGATTAATTGTTTTATGTATTTTTAATAATTGTAATTTTAATGTAGATAAGTATTTTTTTTTTTTGCTTGTGAATTTGGGATGTATTCAACTATACGACATAAATAAATAAAATAAAAGGCATCATAAAAAGGTGATGATAATAGTAGTATATATATAGACAAGCATAAATAATCAATATTGTGGGAGATTTCGTAAATATAAAAAGAAAGAAAGGGAAAACAAAAAAAAGGTTGTATAGAATTTAAGCGCCCACTGATTCAAAGGAAAAAAAATACCACAAAAGAAAAAACTAAAAATTAAATCACAACAGCAACAACAACAACAATTAAAAAAAAACTGCAGACTAGTGGCATCATAATTAGTTAAATGGAGGTGAAGCAAGTAATGGATGATATGAAAGTGGAAAGATAAGAATAAAAATAAAAAAAATATTGAGTCAGCTGATTAGCAACAAGCTTCATCAAAGCTCAAAAAGAGTTTTTGAAAGGAAACTAGGAAAAAAGAAAAAGGTCAAACAATATCAAATGTTAGCTTTTTTGCTTTATGTTTTTTGTTTCTTTTGTCTTTTTTATCTATCAGTTGCATTACTGATACTTTTTCTAAATTGTTCCAAGGATGAAGTTGTTCTACTGCTCGAACTACTTGATCTTCTTCTTTGTTTTCTGGCAATTGAAGGATTAACGTGATCTTTCCCTAATGTCTTGGCCAACAAGGATAAGATATCAGTTAATGAAAGAACACCAACTAACTTACCAGAGGTTGTGGATTCGCAGACATCTTGTTGTGGTAAAGGTGCTGGTACATTGCCCGCTGAAAGTACAGATGACACTGATGATAAAGAAGAATGTGAAGATCCTGTGGATAATGAATGGTGGTGCATTGGTAAAGAAGACGGTAATGGAACTTGCAAAGCTTTGTAATCATTTATTGTGGATGTAGTCGTAGTTGGAGATGATGGGGCGTTTGAGGTTTGAGAATCGGGTTTCACGATCCAAAGTCTGTGTGATCTTGTTGCCACCAGTTTGGCTATTGTTCTAGCTAAGGATGACGAAGTAGTGACGTGGAATATTGGGAATGAATCTTTACCGTTTTCTAAACCTCTAGAGTTCAAGATAACGGATATAAAATGTAAACAAGACTTGTACAATAGATCTGATTTGGAAGATGTTGACACCAGTTTCACATCTGTCACTGAAATGTTACCTAATAAATGGTAGTTTCTATCAATAACAGCCAAAGATGAAATCATTAAGTCTTTCATTTTCACTAACGCTTCGATCAATAACTGATCCCCAAAGATGCTGATAACATTCGAGGAACCAATATTTAAACTCGATAGAGATGAACTCAATAGGGGTTCCATAGATGGGAATCTTCTGGCATTGTCCCATAAATATTTCACCGCTCTTCTTTGTGAAAGTATACCAGTCAATTTGTTTTCTTTTGTAATGGCAACTCTGTGAACACCGGTGCCAAGGATTTCTGCAACTGTTGCCAATGTGTCTGTCTCTGTTAATTTTATGAATGGGTTTTTGTTCGTTAGCTTGATAACAAAAGATACTGGGACTTGCTCTCCTCTTTGGGCTTTCTTTATCATCTCAGGTATTTCTTCTCTTGGTTCATAGTTGATAGAAAGTAAAGAATCTTGCTTCAATTTATTTAAAACTAGTAATAGATAAGAGTTTAAATCGGTATAATCAAAAGTTAAAGTGTCAGGATCACCAGGGTATTCTTCAATTGGAACAGATGTTAAATTGTTATCAACTAGTGTTTGGAAAGCCTGTTCAACAGACAATTTCGAATCAATGGTAATCAATTTGTTTTGTTCAACTAATTCACTCAATGGAATGTCTTGCCATTCGACCGAAGTACCAGCCATAAAAGAAGAAGTAGTGGAAGAGATTGAAGGGTTTCTGGATAAAAACCCTTGACCATTCGATTGTGCAGATGTACTCAAGAAGGATTGAGCTGAAGGAGAGTATGGTTCTCTTAGTGATGTATCAATTGGATTCAAATCAGAAATACCTTCTAATGGAGGTGGTGAGGATAACATTTCCACAATTGAAGCTTGTCTTGCTTGTGGTCTTGGAGAACCTGGAGCTCTCATTGATGGTGATCCAGGGAATTTGTTGCTTGTAGAAGACATATCTTTCTCTTATTGTATGCTTATATATACTTTGGTTTGAAAATATATGATTGGATAACAATAATTATATGATTTAAAAATATGGAACTAAAAAATATAAGTATGTAGGACTGGAGGTCAAATCAGTTGATAAATATTAAGTCAGAGATAAATGAATTCAAGTTCCCGGTTCAAAAATAAATAGGATATGATGAGAGTCGAAAGTAATTGAAGGTTGGAATTGGATGCAAAAGTATCGGTGTTATGTGGAAGAGTAAAGAAGAGAAAAAGGTGACTGATCTTAAGTATGTAGTAATTAATTTAGTGCTATAATCACTATTATATTTTAAATTATAAAGCGACGAACGAACCAACGTTGCTAGATTTGGGTGAGTATGTTGGTGGTGTACAGGTTTATAATAGTATTGAAATGTTGGTCACGTGACTATTTTTGATTAAACTGATTATGTTTGGTAAAGATTTGGATATTAATTCATAATTAGATACTTGAAAAGGAGTATCAAGCTGTTTTCTTACTATTTTCGTTGCTTTTAACTCGGTACCTTCTTTTGGGTATTTTTAGGTAATCGCATTTCTATTTGGTGACTGACCTCAGATATATGTCCCAAGTATAGGTCCAAAAAAGAGATTATCAACTCAGATCATGGTAAGGTTCAACTGGTGCCATTTTCTACTAACAAAACAAACAACAAAACAAAAACAGCAGTTGTTATCCCCTAATTCAATAAGGGATACTATCCACAGATTCACTTCAGAGATGTGCAGTCAATTACAAGCATATAAGTATAATTACAAAAATATAAATATCAATACTGAAGTTAAAGACTTGGTTTCTACAATGCTTATTTCTCGATCACAGAATAATGGTAGTTCAAAAAAAAAAATGTATCTTCCTTCAAAAAACAGCCTTCAAAAGGTGGAGGTTATTTCGGCACTCCCAAGTTCACAGAAAGATGCGCAACTTTATGACTCTGTGTCTTCACATTTACCAGATTATCTACATTCTTTTTTTATTTCGTCCTCTCTCCTCACATCTGATCCCCTGATTTTATTACGGAAAAACTATAAAGATTTAGATAGTATGGTGAGCAATAAAAGAGGTTTATTGACTAGAGCCATCTATGAAGATGATGCTCATCATATAAAGTTCCACCAACTTCTCTCAAACAAAAAGAAATCTTCAATGCATTTCTCTGTGTTACTTAGATCGTATTTGATGATTGAGAGTCCAAGACCAAGTTCGATAAGATTAGAAAATCTTCAAGACTTTTTAGATATGGCAGTCGTTGAAATAGAACATTCTGTCTTAGCTGAAGATCAAAGAAATAAGTTGTTGGAAGTGCTCGATGAACTGGTACAACTTGGTTATGGATTAAAATCTTCTGAATTGAATGCATATGTATCACTCCTGAAAAATAATGCTGATCATAGAATAGACGTTGGTAAACTTGTGGAAGTTGTTGAATCTATGTTCTCAGAGGGGGTGAAATCAACTGAGTACATAAATAAATTATTTGAAACTGCAAGCACTAAGGAAGATTTGCTCAACATTGTTCAATATGTATCTGAAAAATCCATAGAACTACATCCTAAAATGCTGACCCATATCTTTAGGGTTTATAGACAAACTGACGATTTTGAAGGTATGATCAAATCGTTCCTGTTATGTCTTGAAAAAAAAGTGTTTTTCTACGATGGTGAGTTGATGGACTCTATGGTTGAAAGTTTAACAGCGTGTGGGTTTTACACTGCAGCCAGACAAATAATAATGACTACTCTAGAACTAATAGATGTTGAAGAAACGCATCTGAGCAGCAATAACGAGTATGGATTGAAATACATACTTTCTGAAGGTGTGGCTCCAAAAACTATGATACTATACACGTCGAAGCCAAAACTCGGCACATTCGACTCATTATTCAAATACTTGTTAGGAAATATGCCGTCCTTGAGCGCTATCCAGGAAATCAAAAGATTGATTAATGTGATGATCACTAACAACATTAAACTAAATGAACAAGCTATAAAATCAGCTCTAATAGCGGCAACTTATGATTCGCATTTGAAAATCTGGAGTCTGGATGATCTTTTGCAATTGTTGTCAGATATCAAACATTTGAATGATGATTCAATAACAAAGGAAATGGTAGCGTTAGCTGCTCAGACCATAGAACTCTTTGGCAGCAGAGAACAGATCAAGATAGATAAAGATAAACGGAACGAGTTGGACGCTAATTTAATCACACTGTTGAACTCCCCAAAGTTAGAACGTGCAAAAATCGTGTCAAATCTTGAAAATTGCATACATCTTTTAACTGTATAAGTATATTCTTAATAAATTATTTTAATGACCAACGCTGATTTTGACCGCCTTATTAATAAAGTATTATTGCAAAAAACTTGGAATTAGAAAAAGTTCTAAACAAGTCTGTTGTCCAATCCATCATAACTATTTTGAGAAAAAAGATTAGTGATGATAATCATTCATCTGATATCTTCCTTGTATTGATTGTTTAATATCTCTGTGTTTAAAAAATCAACATAAAAAAAGAATGCTCTCGGCGAGATTCGAACACGCGATCTTCAGATTATGAGACTGACGCCTTAACCAGCTGGGCCACGAAAGCAATTTTTCTTCTGAAAGAAATTAGGTTGCACTTAGTGTCCATATTCTAATCTGTATTAAAATACTCCTTTAACTTTTCTTTTTACCTCCTTTTATATTCCTCTTTTCTGTTGTCCTTTTTCTATTCAGCTCCTTGTATTGTCCTCTTTTCCTTGTCCTCTTTATTACCCCTCTTATTATTGGTTAAAGGATTCCGTTGAGGGATTTTTCTTATTTGTTTAGCTGTTTTTATCGTTATTTGTTAATGACTAAACATATTTCATCTTCTGTCGTAATTTATTATATATATGCGGAATTTCTCACGTCGTTTTTATATAGATTACTCTTTTGAAGTATTTTAAACAATGAATCAAATATAAATTCAAATTAAGACCTCCTTAGTTTTATAGAACACCAAAATTATTTCATCTACGTCAACTGCTAACGTTTAATTCCTGGCATTCTATTTGACTTTCTCTCCCAGTATTTTTGTGTATTTTCAAGCTAGTTTACAAGTATTTACAAGTTCAATAGTGTATATAGCTTTGAAAAAAAAGTTGTTGTTTTTTGGCATTTAATAAGGATTTTTGTTCTTCCAAGAGTTTGACCTTCCATCATTAAATTTTTTTTTCAACAAAAATTGCTCTTCATATTGTTAGCATATTTTTATTTTTGTTAGAACTATATACCTTTAATCCCTATAGTCCTTTTAATTCCTAGATATCACATTCTTTTAGCGTACTTGTAATTCACCCACATCTTCATATATCGCTCCCGTGTTGAAAGATTTCCCAAAGGGGATAAAGAACACAGAACTAACCTCCGCGCATTGCACTAAAATAAACCTCTTATCTTTGTACTCAACCGCAGGGGTGCCGTACTGGTTACCGGTCTGCTTACTGCCCGAGTCCTGGTAGGTTAGTTAGGTCGAATAATTTTTCTTTTCGAAATCTTTGAGTTTTATGAGAACTACGTTATTGATTTGTATGCTGAACCATCATTAGTGGCACTCAAGTGGATGTATAATACTCTGTACTATTATTAATAGTGTGCAGTTGAGTAATTGTTTATGGTTTTTTTTTTCTTTCAACTGTTCATAACCTCAGAAAGGTCCAGGATCGTTCGAATTTCACCAATATGGCATCCACTATAGTATCCCCTTCCAAAGACACATTGATTCGAAAAGATGAACCCACCGGCGAAAATTGGACAAATAAACATAAATTGAAGCAAAACACAAACATTAAATCAAATATCAAACAAAATAACAAACCTGATGAAGAGACAGAGAAACAACTTCAGCGAACCGAACGAAGCCCTAGGAAGATACCACAGTCGGAACAACAACAACAACCAAAATCAAAGAGACAAAGATATAGTCGAAATGGTTGCTTACTTTGTAAAAAGAGAAAAGTTAAGTGTGATGAGGGCTTACCATCCTGTGGAAGATGCACCAGATTGAACGCTGATTGTGTTTATTATAGAATTTTTAGATACCAGGCTTCTTCAAATGGTGCCAACACTGCAGAAGTTGATCAAGATGAGCAATGTAAGACTGCCAACAAACCCGAATCCAGTAAAGGCAACTTTCATGCTGTGGTTGATACTAGTCATCATCATCATCCAAGGACCTCTGTCAGTGAAGCCGACGAAGCAGAAGATATCAGAAACGAATCAAACAACAGTTTACTAGGTCATGGATTGAATGATAACGATAACCAACTATTTACAGAGAGTCTTACAAGTTTACTAACCAACCAAGAACTGTTATTTGGTGACATTGTAGGATTATCAGACAATCTATTCAATTTTGAAGGTAACCTCTCGGACAACATTCAATCATTACTACCAGACTATGATATTATTAATCCTCAAACTAATCATCTGAATACTACTGTTAATAACAGCAACATTTTCAACAATTTAAGTCCAAAACCGTCATCAACATTAAACATTCCGGATACAATTATCAGAGGTACAAACTTCCCAAGAACTAGAAAGAGAACCAATAGCAGCATTTCGGATACAGTTACTGTGGAAAGCTCCAGGAGTAACTCTCATGTTGTTGCAAACCCTCCAATCAATAAAAGCACCACTGCGAGTATAAACTACCCACCGCCTAGATTGGGGAACTCTACTCATAACAGAATGACCAATGAATCACTCAGACACCCATATCATGTCTTACCACCTACCAGTGTAGCTGAATCCCAATCTCATGTTTTAAGTTATGATTATTTGTTCAATTTGAACAAGTCAAGCAGTGAAGTTGAAATAAACAGCATTGCCGATTCTTTAAAGATTAATTTTTCAGAATCTATTCACTTGCAATCGTTTGTCAAGAATGTTCATTTGGTGTTATATCCTTTGGCCACATCTTACTTGAAGTCTCCATTCATTGAAGCATTCCTTGAAGAAGCCCAAAATAGTAACTACTTGTTGAATGCAATGCTAGCATCAGGGGCTCGGTTTTTATGTGAGAAAGCCAAAATTGATAGAGATGCCCACTTATCGTTATATAGAAACAAGATCGATCGTGGATTTATTGATTCGTTAGAAAATCAAATAGAGTTAAACGACAAATACAGAGTTCACTATCTGTCAAACTGTTTTCAATCATTGAAGTTGATTCTAGAAAACTTGGATAATTTAACAGGAAATGTCGAAAGCGCTTTACTAACAAGTTTGTTACTAACTGCCGATTTATCCTCAAATCAAGACGATAAATGGACTTTACATCTTAGAGGTGCTAAACAATTTTTGTCAAAACTTAAAGTTAGTGATGATACCAGCAGTGCTCCGTTGATTCTATCCAGGTACTTGTTTTCATCATTGGAAATATCTTCAGGAATGGCAGCTGCCGATGGGTGTAGTTTAGATCTTGAAGAGTTTAAATCATGGATGCCTATTCCTTTAAACCATGGTCCTTTGAAAACATTGTGCAAGATGGGTTTAGCTATTGATGGTATGTTTGGTGATGAATACATTATAGGTGGTTTCAAAACTTATTTAGGGTTTAGTGATCATGTCATTGAAGTTATCAAAGAAATTGTTTCTGCTAAAAAGAAAGACGTTGTTGATGCATTCTCACTTTGTAAGATTTTTGCACTGGTTGATAAAGCCAAAGACTTCCGTATAATTACCAAAACTTCACCTTTTGTTATTCCATTAGATTCTAAATACCATCCGTTGTACGAAGGTGCTGATAAATCTAAACTTTTGCTTGCTGGTTATTATCATATGAGCTCAGGTAAAATGAGGTCATTTATGCCAGGCTTCACTAATTTGGGACCTGGTGCCGAAGATGAAAGCTTGGAATCTTCCTACTGGATCTCATTCTTTGATTTTATTCATAATATGAGAGTTAATTCGCTATACCTGTACGTTCTAACATCCAGTAGAATGTTGAACTGTCCCGTTGATAACCCAATGATTCAAAAGATATTGAAAAGTTGTATTGAATCATGCTCTTTTATGATTCAACTGAATTACAATGAATTAACGGATTCAGATTTAAAGTTTTTACAATCTTATTACAACTCCGATATTGTTCTTGATCCAGTCCATACTAAAGGTATTGATATCAACAAAGGAAAACACTACTTTGAGATTACAGATGAAGCTTTAGAAAAAGTATATCAATCTGCAACCAACTCACTGCCAGCCCTTGACTTCGCCCAATATTTAAGCTTTGATGTGGATCATAGAATCTGTATGTTCCAATGGTGTTTGTTGATTTTTGGATATTGCTGTACTGATGCTACGGATAAGGTTATTGTTGAATGTTTGTTGACCAAACTATTGTTTGTGGGGATTAAAAGCGCATCATCTTCTATCGATAAAGTGAAGAGAGTCTGGACACAAAGACGTTTATGCTTCAGGGATACGAACGAGAGAGTCACTAGATTGAATCCCGTTTATGAAGAAAAGTTCTTTACTGACTCTGGATCCATTTTTCCATTTACTTAATATTTATTTACTTTCTTTGAATTGTTTGTACATTGTTTCGATAAAAGCACCCAAATGTGTAAAACTGTAAACAAAGGGAAGAGTACACTATCTTCAGAAGATCAAAGGATCGACGCGACTATAACAGTTATCGACGCAAGTTCAGGAAAAGTGGATTCTCGAGTAGCTCTAAAGTTTATGTTATGATACTTTCAGGTTTAATGGAATAAGAAACCTTAATCATATCTCTATCAAGTGCCCTTTTCTCAATTAACACAAATTATCAAGCAAATAGATCGGATAACTAGATATACCAATTACTTACAATAATGAGATACTATATTGAAGATCACTTTACAAATACCAGGGATACCGATTACGATGTCAGATTCATGGCCTTAAATGATCTTGACAGGGAAATCGTCACAGACCCTGAGAATTTCTCCAATGATGGCAGAATGCAATACGCTAGAATCTTGCTTCGTTGTTTAGATGACGAATTCCCGGAAGTTAGAACACAAGCCTTGAAATGTTTCGATAATTTAAGCCCTAAGCTTGGTCACCAAGCTGTGGATGTATTATCCACCCTGTCTAAGAAAAAACCAGGGAAGGTTTCAATCACCTCCACTATTTACACAATGGCAATCCACAATATTTTAAAAAATTTATCTCCAAGTGAATCAACTGCTAAGACTATTATTGGCGAACTTTTGCGTGATATTTTTGCGAATGTTTCTGATTTCAATCATACAATTGACTACATTGAGGTTATCACCGATTTAATTGAGTTCCTAGGCAAATATTTCAGCGATGCTCAAATTGCTAACATCTCCGAACTATTAATTGATGCCTCATATAAGGCTGAAGCAGTCATTGCAAAGAAATCTTCTGTTGCATTGAGTTACTTAGGTCGTTCAATCAGTAATGAATCTCAACTACAAGCTATTGTGGAGCAACTTGCAAATCATTCCATATTACCAGACTCTCCATACGAAAACCAATTCACATCCTTGAGCACTTTATCCAACTTGGTTAGATCAAATCCAAGCATTATGGGCTCATTGGTTACTTCCTTATGGACCGTTATTTTGAAGTCTATTAAGCTAGAGTCTATTTCGGAACCAGAAGACGATTTCGACGCTCAACAAAAACTCGAAGAAGTTAGATCTGAAGCAGTCAGTTGTTTGATTACTATGTTTGATAATATCACGCCAAGTATCATGGAAAATTATATATCTGACTCACTTGAAATGGCTTCTAAATTTATCTCATACGATCCATACGCCGATAACGATGGTGAAGAAGAGCAAGACGAAATGGATGACGATGAGGAAAACGACGACGATGAATACGAAGATGACTATGAATTGTCGGACATTGATGAAGATGACGAAGATGAGGACGCTTCTGGTATATCGTGGAAGCTGAGAAGAGATTCCTCAAAGTTAGTCGCTGCCATTTTGGAAAGATTCCCCGTTTCTTTATCTACAATATACAAAAATTTATTTGACTCATTAGTTATACAACTAGATGATTCAAATACTAACGTTTTAGTCTCTCTATTGAAGACTCTTACAAAAATTTTCAGATTTTCCACTAAAGATGGCCCTTACTACAGTTTGAAGTATTTTACATCTTTAAATGAATATGCCCGTGGAAGACGTGGATCCGATGCTAGTATGCAATCAGATGAAGATCCTTTTGCCACTCTACATAATAAAAGTGACTTCATCTTTGAACACTTTGATAAATTAATCATTGCTAAAAATTCAACAAGACTACCATTATTCTACGATTTCTTTGCCGAGATATCAAATGCTACAGAAGGATGTGAACCTGAATGGGTTGAAAAGCTTGTCAATAAGTTGATAGATTTGAAAGATAGCCCTAACGTTACATCTGACTCAATCAGATTCTACTCGGCAATTTTAGCGAAAAACTCTATCCAACGTCTTGGATCAAGCTTTCAAACAGTTATTGACGATATTACCAAATGTTTTACCACATCGTCTAATCATGAGTTGGTTTTAGAAAGTTTGTCATTGTTATACGAGATTCTAACAACCTACATATCCCGTGATAAGCCATCAGCTACATATTTAAGATTTTTTTCAGAGAATGTTGGTGATGGGTTGATCAATAAAGCATCAAATAAGAATTATTCAACTGAGATTAGACAGAAATCATTATATTGTTTATGCAGCTTTATCTTAAATGTTCCTGTTGATGACACCAGACTTCAAAGCTCATTAGAAGTGTTCACAAAAATAATCACCATTGAATTCTTGGTCGTTGCTAACTTAAGATGTATTGAAAGAATAATGGGTTCGGTAGTGATTGTTTCAAAGATTCCATCTGCTTGGACTGAGACGGTCGTTGAATCGATAGTTAATTACCTAACGATGAATGAACTACAAACACAATCGATCAAGACTCTATTGGCTATGTGTGAGACCAAACCTCTTATAATCAACGAAGAAAATCAACGTTTGATAGTGAAAACATCTATTCAATTCAGTGACGATTCTTCAAAGATGCCAACTCAAAATGCCGTTTATTTATCAACAGCTTTAAGTGAGATTTTAAAGGCCTCCTCTCAAAGTGAATGGGTGCAATATGTTATTTTATTGTTAGTTAAGTTTACTAAAGACCCTAAATTTGATCAAGATGCCCTTGTTCTATTGACTACTTCTATATTGACCCAAATTTGCCCAGAAAAGCTTATACAAATTCTTTTAGAATATGGGAAACAATCAGATTCTCATATTTCAAGAATAATGGCTGTTGTCTCGGTGGCTGCTAAAAAGTTTGACTCTATTGGTGAAACTCTAACAAATTTGAAAGAGGGCAATAATGTGTTGTTTTCAATTATTTTCTTAGAACAAGTTTCAAAGTCAATGGATCTAGACTGTGAACTATCTCCATTTTTCCAATACTATGAAAGTGACGTTGATGAAATAAGGACTGCTTCTATAAATGCCACAGCAACAATAGTGACAATGAACCCATACAAATACTTACCTGAATTAATGGCCCACTTTGACGAAGCTCCAACTCAAAGAGTCCAATTACTACAAGCTTTAACCTCCATTGTTTCAAATGTTGAATTGAAACCAGAAACTTCCAGTGATATTTTCAACATGATTGTCACTTTAAAAGGTGATAACACTGCTACTGAAACCATAAACGAATTAGAATGTTCCGTTGCAGCTGAAACTTTAGCAAAGTTGGCAGTGCATAACCAATCATATATCACTGATTTCTGTAACATCTTGTCCGAGTCTCAACCGCCATTATTCTTGAAAGTTACTATTGCATCAACCATCAAGTATCTTTTTGCCGATGCTGATTTCATGTCTGACAACATTGGTTTGTTATCAAAGTTGTTAGAATTAACCACTGCCAAAGGTTTTATTTTTGATGCCAATTTGACTTTGAAAGAACTTGGTGTTACAAACTTGATCAATGCTATCCATAAGAAACCACTAGTTGCATTACCACTATGTTCTAAGCTTTTACCTGATATTCTTGAAAATGAACTTGAACAAAAGAAAGGATACGTCAAGATTGTAAGAATCGGTCCTTTCAAACATAAACTAGATGATGCTTTGAATTTCCGTAAGTCACTATATGAAATGATCTACTCTTTGATTGTGGCCCTTGAAAACAACCACAAGCTTATTATCCTTTGTCAAATTGATTGGTCTGCTGTGTTTTTGAAGTTCATGGCTAGATCTTTCAAAGATGATCCAACTATCATTTTCATTTGTTTATTGACTATATTGAAGATTATCAGTTTGAAACCAAATATTTTCTCTGGTAACGATTTCATGGTGACTTTTATTGCTGCCTGTGATAAAATGTTGAACAAGAAATTAAAAGAAGATGCTCCAAAGCAAGATATCGAGAAACGTAACGATACTGTTAAGGCTGTTCTTAGATGCTGTAAGAAGGTGAACAACATGATTGATTCTGGTCATGTTAAGTTAGACGGTGTGAACTCCACAGAGTGGAGTACATTTGTCTCTAGCTTGAGAAATAGGTATCCAATCTTTGATACAGAAGAATGAGGTTTATGTATTTTACTAGTTTATTAAAAATGTATCAAATAAAAAGAGCTATTTAATCTGAAATTTACTTTTTACAGTACATGTAAATAAACCAGAAAAAATGCGAAATGTATTTTGGCTGTTCGTAGAACATTCAGGGGAACCTGAAAAATCAACTAAAAATCAAAACGTAACTCAATCGAAAAGTAGAAAAAAAGATATATCAAGAAAAGAAGAAAAAAACACAAAAACATAAAGTCATTAAAAGTTATTCAAAGCAGCTTGGAAACCCTGCTCCCATTCCCACAAAAAGTTACTATTTCCTCTTACTTGGATGTGTTCTTGCCTTCTGGCATTTTTCCAAGCTTTAACTCTACCAATTCTGGAATTATCAAACTTGGCAAATGCCATGCAATCGGCCCAAGCAGTAGTAAAACCTTCTTTGTATCTCCAATGTTCGTATCTTTCCTTTGGGTTTTGTCCGTTCCAGTAATTTTCATGACCCGATAAATTGTTTTTCAGAATTCTGTTGAAATCATTCTCGTTTGGTAATGATGAAACAAAGGTTGATCTTGCAGGAATACATCCTCTTTCAACCATTGGTCTAAAACCCCATTCTCCACCATCACCATGTTGAAACTTGTAACACCAGAAGAAAGAACCACATTTAGCTCTTTGGTTGAATATAGCCATTTGCTTATTACCATATTCACGAACTTTAGAGTTTCTGTCACATCGAGACTTATCCCATGTTTGACCATCCAAAACACAGGAATATTCACCAACCATTATATCAGCTTCAACGGACAACCCTGTTAAAACAGAGGATTCTAAATCTTTAATAATTTGGTCAGCATTCATGTTCCGATGTTCGTCAGAGAAACAACGGTAACAATGACTGTCAATGATGACACCCAAATCTCCATCTTTTTCTCTGTCATGCAAGAATTTACACCATTGGTCAGTCCACCAACCATCACTGATAACTATAGGAATATCTTTGTTGATTTCTCTGATGGTGTTAATGGCGCTTGAGTAGTAAGATTTTTGACCATTAGCGTCATTGTCAAACGCTGATTCATTAACAATCTGTAGGCCCATAACATTCTCAAATTGAGCTAATTCACCAGCCATAAATTTCAAAATTTCACAGCACCTATCCATAGCTTTACTATCATTCCAGAAACCTGCATTCTGGAACTGTTCACCACTATGATCTCCGGTGTTGGCGCCTTTAGGTAAAGCGTGCAAATCAACTAAAATCGAAATGTTGTAATTAGCAGCTTTTTGAATGTATTTTTCTTTTAAAATTCTCCAAGCATTCTCATAGACACCACTAGCCTTTTCAAATGAAGTACCTTTGGAGAATCTCTTTGGGTCAACCTCCCAGTATCCAATGGGGATTCTGATTGATTGGACGCCTTTTGACTTCAACCATTCCCAATCATCATCAGAGCAGTAGTTTATCCAATGGTTTTCAAATTGGTTTTTGGCTTCATCTATACCTTTTGCTTTAATCATAGTATTGACAGCATCCAATTCGACACCAGTGTTATCAACGAACATTGCATCATAGATGAATTTTTCTTGGACAAATAAAGAACCAAAATTAACACCAAAGTTTTGTCTTGATTGATAGATTGATTTTTGTGATGGGCTAGATCCTGGTGGAGCTGCTGGTGAGCTTGGAGTAATTGACGTTTTGATTTTGATATGGTTTTTCAACTTATGGAACATTCTAAGAGCGTTTGTTCTTATTATATATATATTTAATGAAATTCGGCGGTTAATTGATTGATAGATTGGGTAAAAGTAGCGATTATAATCTATATATCCGGTCAGTGCAACAATTATATCTAATAAACTTAAAACTGTTTGCCTGTATTCAAGTTTGACGTGTGTAATTTTAATGAATCCTACCTATCGCCTCGCCTTGGCATCAGATCAGTTAGCAGGTTGAACGCTGAAATTTTGTTTGCTTGCTTGCTTGTTTGGGCAACTCGAGACAGCAAGCATATACATATACATATATATACTTGTAATTCGTATAACGACTTACTCAAACACCTGATTACATCTTCATTTGTCTTCCACCTCACGCCACTAACTTCCACTTTTAACCACACCCTAATCTGTCTTGTCCCCATTCCTCCAAACGATTGTTGTTCATTCAAATATTTAAATCAATGAGGAATAGTCCAACACAGACGCGTCTGTTAGAACAAGCAGCAAAGTAAGAAGCGTATGTTTGGGGTGAGAATTAATGAATACGAGGAAAGGATATAATATACTAAATTACAATTATCCCATCTTTTGTTTCCCTTTCTTTGTTCCATCTTTCTATATACTTGAAAACATCTTATAGCGGTTTGAAACAATATAACAAACAATCATAGCTATGAGAGATAGACACTATTTTACTTAAAGAATAGATATAGGTATAAATTATTCATAGAGAGCATATATAATGAATTTGAATGGATGAATTATTATAAATTACAAGATGAAAATGATTTAAATTCATATATAGCTATACCCAGTAAAAGGGATAGATTATTCAACTTTTGGTCCTCACTTGCTTAAATGTTTCAAAAGTGGGGACAAAAAAACTACAAATAATATTCTCCAAAAGAAAACAAATGCGACGATCGACGATAGATATATAAGTCGATAATCTAAAATTCGATGTGGAAGTCACATGAGATTTTTATGTGGGTAAATATATATATATATAGAGATACTGATATCCCTCCAATTGACTCCATAAATATTTTATATTGGCAGCTCCCGAAGTTGTTGATACCACTGACTAATACCGAGATAATATTAATATTTGAATTAGTTCTTTTTTTTTAATACTGGGAAAATGGTTTATAAACCATAGAAGGGATCAATTCAAGGACATTTTAATAATGGAGAAAAAATTCTCATTGGATTAGTGGCTCAGGTAATTAGCAACTGACATCTTCCAAGTAAAATACAATTCAATTATAGAAACAAGGTCTTGATGTTGAACATGGATTTCTGTACTATATTAGAAAGAAGTTAATTTAATGGTCCTAACAAGTTAATCTCTCTCATTAAAAAAAATTATATAAGAACAAACAAATAAATAAAACTTCTCAATCTGTCAAAGTGTCAAGTCAAACCATAGAAGTGACATTGCAATTCAAGTTTAATCCCAATTCTTTTATTATGACGTTCGCCGTAATGTTCGCCGTAATGTCCGCCGTGACCTTCGCCGAAGGCACCAAAGAAAAAAAAGCTAATTTGTATAAAATTGAATGAATTGAATAGAATAGACCAGGTATTAGTATTAGTATTGGTCTTTTTGTAGAAAGGGGGTGTATTAGGGACACATGGTACGGTCGGTACCTTGAATGCTAAGCTAAATTCAAATTCCAGCGCAAATTTTGAAACTTGTCCCGGGGCTTTTGTCAGGAATATCGGGATTCTTACGTAATCTTTGTATATTTGCTCACTTCTGAAACACAACAAACTTATCCCATATTATCTGAAACATTTAATATTCCTTTAAACTGATCTTAATTTATATTCTCAAATAACATAAACAAGGCTATATTTATCTCTCTTTTATAACTATATAACTTTATAAGAATATATAATAAAAGACTTGGGGTTTCTATCTATTCAAAGCTTATATAATATTACGATTACATAATATCCTGCGTTATAAGGTTTATACGCAAACCTCAACAGTTTTACCAAGGCGAGTGTGTGTGTGTGATTTAAACAATGAAAGAAATACCGCATCCGAAAACTCCTTAATTGTGTGTGTGTGGGTATCCTGAATAGAGAGGTGTGTTTAGTTTGGATGGAGGTTTGCTGCTAATGAATAAACCGAGATAAAAACATCTGGGGTAAGTGTATACTCTATTTATTTACTCAACACAAATATTGAATAACGGTAAACGTTTGTTGACTATTTTAATTAAACTAGGTATTGATACACCAGGTACAAACTAGCAAAAATAAAATTATAGAGAAAAATAGTAAAATAATTATAGTTATAATAGTCTTATTCTTTCTTACTGGTTATAATTTCAAGAAGGTAGTTTGGTAATTCGTCAGTAAGTGGGAATCCAGTAGCAAGATCATCTTGTGCAAATGCACAATTACCAAGATCTCTTTTGATAACATCGGCTTCTGGAGAGATATCAAAGTCAAAGATATCCATTGGAAGACCAATGGTAGTACAAGAGTTTGGAACATCAACAATACCAGCAACGTGTCCTTGAATTGGTACTGTTGATAGTAAAAGATAAATTTGATAATCGTTGTAACCATATCTTCTTAAATACTCAATAACTCTTAAACAGGTTTGTCTATAAGCAACAGTAGTATCCAAACATAATTGTTTACCACATTCATCAACAGAGAAGCCTTCAAAAGTTAAGTATCTACCTGGACCATAATGATTTTCCACAGGACCAGGTAAATACATTGGACTCTTCATGTTAAATTTGAACATACCTTGTTTGATAACAGAACATTTAAGAGTGATACAACCCGACATTTCAATGGCACCACAGAATGAAATCTCACCATCACCTTGACTGAAATGTAAGTCACCCACACTCAATTTCCCACCATCCATGTGAACAGGTAAGTAAACTTTGGAACCTCTTGACAAATTCTTAATGTCACAGTTACCACCATTTTCTGGGCGGCCAGGAATGGTACGACAACCAGTATCACCAACGCTACTGCATAAAGCTTCAGTTGCATTAGGACCAACATAGGTATTCTTTGGTTCTGGCAAGTTAGCCATAACAAAATCGGCATCAGGGTTAGAATCAACCAACTCTTTTTCTCTTTTATTCCATTCGGCTAAAACTTCAGGACTTGGAGCAGTTCCAAGGATACCTGGATGAACTAACCCAGCAAATCTAACACCTGGCAAATGTCTTGAAGAACAATTGATACCTTCAAAATCGAAAATAGCTTTAGCAGCTTTAGGATAATGCTTGTCTAAGAAACCACCCCCATTTTCTTTAGCAAAAACACCACAATAACCCCATGGTTGTCTATCTAATGGTTGAACGTCTAAGATTTCAACAACCAAACAATCACCAGCTTCAGCATCTTCGATATCAAATGGACCTGATAAGTAGTGAATTTTACTCAAATCACAGTATTTGATGTCATCAGCTGAATCGTTATTACCAATTTGGCCACCAGTCCATTCGTAACATTCAATCTTGTAAGGGATGTTTTGTTTCATGGTTTTGTAACTTGGGATATCTGGATGCCATCTGTTGTGTAAACCTTCTTGAACCCAAGCTGGTTTATCCAAGTCAATTGTGACTAATGTTTCTAATGGTTTTCCTGACATTTTTGATGGTTATTGAGCTTAATTTGAATTCTTGCTATTTGTTTTCTCATTAAGTAAATCAACTTTATTAATAATAATAAAAAAATAATAATAAAAAAACAGTTATTGGATAAAGACTATTATAAATAGCTTAAAGGAGATAATTTTTTCAACACCTCAAGTATTAGCTCAAAATAGAAACTGATCTGGCCGGAGCATCTCGCTCGTGTATGTGTGTATGTGTGTGTGTGTGTGTGTGTTTGTAGTAGAATAGTTGAATAATTAGTACAATTGGTTTAGTCGTATACTTCACATTTTGGGATTGATAAATAGATAAATAGATAGTGGTAAAAGGGTAATCCTACTACGGTCTTTAAGATTGACCAATCTGGTTAAATCGGCAAGGTACTGAAAAAAAAAAAAAATAACAACGCATAACATCAGATAAAAACCTTCTAATTAATTCAATATAAGGAAATGGTGATTATGTCATCCATTATATATCTTATCAACAGATGACGGCGGCGGCTTCATAAAGCCCAGAAAAGCGGCCCTTTTTTGTTTGTTTATTTACTTGTTTGTATAGGCAGGTTTATATATCAATTTTGTAGTTTTAGATAAACAGTTTATTATTATCAGCTGAATCAAAACTATTCAATCAAAAAGCGATAGCAATAATAGGGATATGCTATGGTTTTGGTGGAATGCCTTGCTGCGCTGAGTGTCAAAAACGTTGTTGGAAGAAGCCAATCTGATAACAAGAATAATAATACTAATAATAATAATAAAAAAAAGAGGGAGAAATCTGTCAAACAAAGAAAAACTGCAAACATTGGAGAGTTAAAGCGGCGAAGTATATATATGGCGTCTCAGAGTTTCATTAGTTGGTTTACTGTTATACGGATTATTGGCTTATTAATTCATTACTCTCTACCAAACTAATTGATCTGCAATTGAGCTTGGTATCAATCATACTGAAATTGCAATCTTTTATCGCGAAACAAATGAAACAATCAATCCGGATTCAATATGTTCCATATCTACAAATCCTGATTTTCAAGGTGTATGATAAAAACTATTATTCTACTTATTATGTGAGTAATAACTTTATGTCTACGAAGTCAAGAATAGAAACTGTACTGATCGATGATGATGCAACTTTGAAATTTCATTGCTCTTTTGAATGGCTAGTTTTGTCATATACGTTAGTTATATGATATGATGCTCTCTGCTCGGCTATTTTGAAATTGCTTTAATTCAATAGACAAGACCTTGCTTCAAACAGTCTATTGATGTATTCAAAAGTATATGTTTATAGTTCTTTTTCTTATCTAGTTGGCTGCTTGGTTGGTTGCTTTACCGTTAATTGAATCAACTAAAGATTTCAACTTGTCATAGGCTAATAAATCAATCTAGACAAAACGCAAAATTTAGAAAAGTATTACTCTTTAGTGTCACCCCAAAAATCTCATTACTCACATTCATACGTTTATTACTCATCCCTCTCTCTCTTTAGTGTATGTATGTGTGGCTTGAACAAACAAAACAATTCTTTATTCTTATCTGAATATAAAAAAGATCGACAGCTTATCTATCAGTTATCTTTTATTCTTTAACCAGCGAGGATTCTATTAAAGGTGATTTCCTTTGTACGTATTCTTTTTTCTTATGCGCCCCGACACAATCAAAATACAACAAGCCTTTTTATTAATATCAGCGCCGTAAAGACTTGAAATTTTAGATATAGAAAATAATGGGTTGTTTCAATATCATAATCTATCTTAATTTTAATTCTTTTTTTTTGGTTGTTTGTTTGTTTGTCATCCCACATACGTATACAATTCATAACATTAACAGGATGTCATCACAGCCATGTAAAAGTTTTAAATTTATACCTAATTAAGTTTTTTTTTTTTTTTTTGATCTATTAACACAAAAAAAAGGGATTTTCATAAGAGGAACCGAACCTATTAGGGAGGATCGAAATCAGAAGAGTATTAAAGGGTTCGGTTTTCCTTGATCTAGAAATTTTTTCAAATGTAATTTTAAATTAAGTTGCAGAAAACGAACTGAATAAGACTCAACTCATATATAAACAATCATTATAACATTACTTTTTGATTAAATCATGTCGACTCACCCAGAACCAATTTTAGATCAAGCTTATTCTTATGCCTACATTATGGCCTTAGGGGCTGTATTTGCTCTCGTTATGATTGGTATCACCAAAATGTTGGCAAAATTCAATGGAGAAGTTCAAGATTCCGAACATTTCTCAACTGCTTCTAGAAACATCAAAACAGGTTTAATTTCCAGTGCGGTTGTTAGTTCTTGGACTTGGCCAGGTACTCTATTAACAAGTAGTGGTCTTACTTATGCAAATGGTATCTTTGGAGGTTATTTGTATGCTGCTGGTTTCACCATTCAAATTACCTTTTTCGCTGTCTTAGCTTTGGAAATCAAGAGAAAAGCTCCTGGTGCCCATACCATCTTGGAAATTATTAAAGTTAGATTCGGTAAAGCAAGTCATATTGTTGCCTTATTTTACGGTCTTGGTACCAATGTTATTATTGCTTCTATGCTATTGTTAGGTGGTTGTCAAGCTATGTCTGCTGTCACCGGTATCCATGTCGTTGCTGCTTCCATGTTATTACCTCTTGGTGTCTTTGCTTATACCGTTACTGGTGGTTTAAAAGCTACATTCATCTCTGATTGGATTCACTCTGTTATGATCTATATCATTATTTCAGTGGCCTTATACGTTGCTTACTGTTCTTCAGACAAGATTGGTTCAATTGATAGGATGTACGATCTTTTAACAGAAGTTGCTATCAGTCATCCAAGTGGTGGTCATGAAGGTAGTTACATGACTTTTAACAATGAAAATGCCATGTTCAACTTCTGGAATATTATCACTGGTGGTTTTGCCACTGTTTTCACCGATCCTTCATACACAACTAAAGCCATTAGTAGTGAACCTCGTAGTGCTATGAAAGGTTACTTTATTGGTGGCTTATGTTGGATGATTATCCCATTGAGTTTATCTGCTTGTTCTGCTTTATCATCATTAGCATTAGTTAACGATCCAGCTTCTCCAACTTATCCAAACTTAGTTGAAGGTACTCTTATCGATGAAGGTATCCCAATGCTTTATGGTTTGTACATGATTTTAGGTGAATCCGGTGCTGCTGCAGGTTTAGTTATGGTTTGGTTAGCTGCCACTTCTGCCACTTCTGCTGAATTGATTGGTTTCTCATCTGTTATTACTTACGACGTTTATCGTACTTACTTCAATCCAAATGCCACTGGTGACCAATTGATCAAAGTTTCACACACTTGCGTTGCTTGTTTCTCAATCTTAATGGGTGCCGTTGCTGTTGGTTTCAACTATGCTGGTATCACCATTTCTTGGATTATTACTTTTATTGGTATTGCTTTAGGTCCTGGTGTCTTTGCCTTCACTCTAACTCTATTCTGGAAAAAGCTGACTCCATTAGCTATGACCATTGCTCCACCAACTGCTACCATTATTGCTATCATTGGTTGGTGTGTGTCTACAAAGACTTTATACGGTGAAGTCAACTTAGACACTCTAGGTGGTCAATATTCCTGTGCTGTTGGTAACTTTATTGGTTTGTTTGGTTCTTTGATCTTACTCGTTGCCATTACCTACATTAAACCAATGGAAGAAGATTACGATTTCTCTATTATGGATAAACAATTCATCCCTGGTGATGATGCTACCGTTCAAGAAGCCGAAGATATGAAGATTCTTGATGAAGCTGGTGTTAAAGAATTAAGAACTTACTCTATCTTTGGTAGTATTGTCGCCTTTGCCATTTTTGCTATTCTTATCTTTATCTTCCCATTACCATTATATGGTGCCAAGTATATTTTCAGTAGAAAATTCTTTAGAGGTTGGATTATTGTTCTCATGATTTGGTTAATGTGTGCAACTTTGTTTATTGTTCTTTTCCCTATTTGGGAAAGTAGGGGTACTATCAAGAGAGTTGTTAATATTATCAGAGGTAAAGAAGAGGCACCAAAACCTCTCTTGTTATCTGCTCAAAATACTAATATTTCCACTGAAGAAGTGGATATTGATAATGAGCTTAAAAACTGAAAGAAAAGAAAGTTTTGAACCTCCCCCTCCACCGTCCCTCTCACGCCTTGCTTTTTACTAATTAATTTTTTTGTTTTTTGAAACAATACCTTTCTTTTACGGTTTAATTTGTGTCACTTTTAGATTTTTGATTTCTTCTTATTTTTACAATCTTTTACCCCCTTTTCTTTTCTTTTTCTTGACGAAAAAATAAATTACTTTTATTATATATATATTTTTTTTTACATTCAAAACAAACTTTGGTGTGACTCTTTTGAAAATACGTTCTTTCCCTAGTTTATTAATAATACAAAAGCCTGAAGTAATCCTATGCATACTGAAAGCTTGAAATGTTAAACAAAAAACAAAACCATTCTAAAATCCTTTCAAAATTCGATCTGATTCCGTTTATGAATATTCCATAATCTTCCTTGCATGATCTTTCAACAACTAGTAATCAACCACAAAAAATGATTTTCTAGAAAACGACCAGTTATAATGCCATAAGTTATGAAGTATAACGGGGTTTTAAGAATTGGACTACGTAATTTGGGGTGCTGGATAGCTTCCTTGCTTTCTTTTGTATGTATACCCGACATTAAATCACTTAAACTTATAGAAACAAACCGACAAGAAATTGAGTCACAATTATATAGTCTATGAAAGAAAAAAGTTATTTGAAACCAAAATAACGTTCAAACAAAGTAGATATACTCAAAAACAACTGAGAGTGTTCTTAATGTTATAAGGAACAAGTTGACTTTTTATCCATAAGATGATTCAAATATTATTTTAAATACATTTATTCATATTTAGTAGTTTTAAATAATTATGTAACGTTTTAACACTTGTAAGGATTCCTACCCGTTATACGAATCTTCGTCTCTTTATAATAAGACGCCGACTTATAGTGACGCAACACCAATCTTGTTGCAAGATCACTCTCTACTTTCCCTTATCCTCTCTACTTTCCCCTATTCTTTATTTGAGACTCGACTTTCCTACGTTGTCAACAACTTCGTTGACTTTATGATTACTATATATAGTGGTTTATATTCCTTAGTTTTATTTAGTTTCATCCTCTATTGATTTGGATAGAAGATTATCAATGAGAATATCAATTCTTTGTTTAAACAGTTTTAAATAACTATCAAACCTTCACAACACTTGAGAGGGATCGATAGTTATTTCAAACTGATTCAATAATAAATTGATATTCTCATTGATGTTTTTTTTCCCTAATCGATAGGAAAGGAATCTAAATAGAAATATGGGAAATACACAAATATATATAGTAAAATAACAAGGAAACAATTCAAAAAATAAAAGGTGAAACAAAATATAAAAGATGAAACAAAATATAAAAGATGAAACAAAAAATAGGAGATAAGTAGTAAAGTCCGAAAACAATCAGTTAACTATAGTAAGGATGAGAATGTAGGATAGATACCTTACAACACTCTGTGATGATTCGATGGTTATTTAAAACTACTTGAATATTTATGAAAGTATTTGTGATCAAAAGTATTATATTATTTGATGATCCTCCTATCTAATCAATAAGGAATGAATATACAAAGCTATAGAGGGAAAAGGGCAACTATAAATAGGAAAGTAAGTATCGACGACATTGTCGATACTGGAAAGGTTTTCCTTTCGTGTAAGCATCAATCCAAATACTTATGTAATCATATAAGTAATCATAACTAATAAGGTCGGCGTCGCAGAGCGACGTCACCTTACAAGGAGGCTTCCTTACATCAAATAATTGAATCCTTACACATTCACAAATTGGGCGTGTGGCGTAGTTGGTAGCGCGCTCGCTTAGCATGCGAGAGGTCTCCGGTTCGACTCCGGACTCGTCCAATTATTTTTTTGCTTTGAACATTTGATCATAAATTTAAGCTTGAGCAGAGCAGTAATATGCGTATACATGCTTTCTTTACTTGTTTTTTTTTCCAATAAGTAAAGCTGCTTAAATTTTGTTATCCAGTAGTAGCACAGCACCCTGAGTACAAAATTATAAACAGGGTCTAAGCCGTCCCATCTCCTGTCCTGGAGTGATTAACGCGTTGATGATATTCATGGGAAGTTCTAGCGAGTAACCAAAAAAATTCAAGTAACACTGACGGTCGTTGACATTATGACTCATCTGAAAAAACTCTCATAATGACAGCTTTCTGATAAATGATCCGTTGTCCTGACTGTATTTGTAAATGATTGATATAGATTTTCGTTTGGAATAGTGGGTAAAATTTTAGAATTACTACGAGTAGTTGTTAGCTCAGCTATGGGAACTCCCTTAATATTCCTAGCACCCAATACATAGACATTTTACTGGATAATATTAGCGGTTTTGAATTATTTGACACATATTATATGAAAGATTGTGAAAATATTTTGTACACTTTTAGAAAGCAATTTATTAATCTATGGTATGTAAAGATATAAATGTTTACTTAAAGATTCAATTAAATATTCTTTTATCGTATCATCTATATGATCTTTGAAGCTATGAAGTTTCGTGTTAAAATAGTAATCAAAATATTTGTGATCCAGTAAATCAAAATTTTTCATGGTCATTGACACCTCTTTGATTCTACACATTTGAGTCTTAATACAACAATAATACCCCTCTAGTTTTGTAGCCAATTCCATCAAACCATATATAGTCTCCGTCACGACTTCGCTACTGGTGATGCAACTTATACAATATTTCTCAAAAGTTTGATGTGATTGTCTAATATGTAGTGTAGAGCTCAATTTTAATGCGCCGGCGAGCGTAGTCTGGTTGCGGCTAAGTCGAGCTGGGCTGTGGTGTACGTAATCATCCTCTGATCGCCAAAATCACGTGGGGTACAAAAACCGACGCTGGCCGCCCAAGGTCTTGCGCGGCCCGTAAAACCACCCCTGCCTGGCCTGTGAAAGCTCCCCTGGCTCGATTCATTGGGCGTGGGGCGCTATCTTTTCCACCGTACCAAAAAATGATAATCTGGCCGCGAAAAAGTGCCGCTGTCGCTATATTTTTCTCACTGCCTAGAAAATTATCTCCCTGACCGCAAAAAGCTACACCGAGGCTCGAATATCTCCCCTGGTAGCGAAACCCGTCGCCCGGGAGTGAATCGAATCACTTCTTGCGGCCAGCAATGACGAGCCCTGGCAGGGAGAATGATCCTCTGTTCACGCAAGAGATCTTTTGGCGCGGTACACCGGCCTCGGTCCCCGGTGAGCGCCTGTGGTGATGTTTTGTTTACACCGGGGATCAAAACTCGGCTCTGAGCCAAGAGCGATTATCCTGGGGTTTGAAGTTATCAGTTGGACCCTTTTTACTTTACTTTGGGATTGGATGTTATAAGATGGACACCAAACATTGAGCCTGGCTACGTAAGAGATCGTTTGGTCATTTAAATTGTATTGTGGACTCATAAAAATAAAGTAAAATGAAGCAAAATGAAGCAAAGTGCAACAAAAAGAAGCAAAGTGCAACGGCTGGCAGCAAATTAAGTCAAATTGATCCACCAATTGAAAGATGTGTAATAGCTCTTACTTTGAATATCTAAGCCAAGCTAACTCAACTCAGATTGATCAACAGCGAGTTTGATGATTTCAAGAGTCAAGTACTTATTGTGTTGTTTGACTAAGTCATCGTTGGATGTCGTCATTGGAAGTTTTGCACAAGCTTTTGGTAGTAATCCTAAAGCAATATTGAAGGGTTGAATACACTACATTCTGGGGGATGTCAACCAAGACAAATGCAGTATTATACATCTGATTTAGCTTCATAACAGTTGATTTTGCGTTTTCAACATCAGGAATGATGGAGAAGTCAACGATCAGCGCCATTTCCTGTTTCTGGGATTTCTCTCTGAAATTGTACGTGGTGATCCACAACAATTCATTGAAATGATTTGTACCTTCAATGATCTTGGTCCCTTTTTCTTTGTTTTTCTGTGTTGAATATATCTTGTCGCTTAGACTCTTTGTCATGCTTTCAAGAGTGTAGTCAACTTCCGTTGGTGGATTTGCAAATGGATGATCCGTATTTTTGAGTGAGTCTTTACTTGATTCTTGACTCTCATACTCGATCCTTTTCTTGACCGGGCTCTTGACTTTTGGATCATTGGTCCATTGGCGATTTGTAGTTTGTCGCCAAGTTTAGCCCTGGTCAAGAAGATTGACTCGTGGTAAATTCTGTCTCCAATATCAGAGTTGTTTAAGACCCATATTCCTCTTATATGGTGATTGAATTCAGTAGGTATCTCCTCTCCTTCTTCCTCGTCCTCTTGATCGCTTATGATACCGAGTAATTTCATATTCTTGGCTAATCTTGGTCTACCAATCTTGAATGTGGGGTAATCCTCCTTGGTGAATTCATACATCCGCCTCACTGAGATTTGTTGGCCGAGTTGTCTACGATAATGAAGGGCCATGCCTGTCATGCAACTGAGCTTTTCATCGTCTAATGGCTCTGAAGCTGGCCTACCCAGTTTTTTCTTTGGAGGAAGCAAACCATTGTTCTGTTGTATTTTTTTGACAAGCTTGTTGACAGTTGATGGTGCCATCGAAATCTTATCTAGCATGAACTGAATTTCACAGTGAGCCCATCTGGTCTCTAGCCTCGCCGGGGGGTATCTTGTGATAGACCATGACGGGGGAATCATCGCTGACATCCCGTTTAATTAACTCGTTTGCGTTTAGCATTGTTCCGTCGCTGTCGACGTAAAAGTTTGTATGATCAGTCGCTGTGATAACTTCATTAATATCTTGGAAGAGATAAAATGGGATATCACTTGGTATGAGCTCACTATAATCACTCATTAGTTTAATCTGCCACTCATAGGTGCTAGTATAATCAGTACGATTGATATGATTACCGTAAGCTATGTATCCTATATCAGGGTGATAGTTGATTCTAAGGCCAGCGTCACTCGCTTGTGGATAATTATTTAGTAAATCACTGACTGAGTCGAATAATGCTAAAGCATCTGCTAATGTTGTAGTGGCTTGACTAGTGCTAATAAGTCCAATTAAGAATATAATTACGGTCGGTATTGTGAGGGGAACGAACTTGATAATTATATTTTTTCTCCTGTGTGTATGAAGAAGATACAGCAATTGAGCAAGGTGAGAAAAACTGAAAAATTTGGATGTAATGAACGAAAGTTTACAAAGAGTGAACAAAGAGGGGAAGAAGGTGATGAAGGAGCTAAATTATTGTTTAATAAGGAAAAGGAAACTGAGATGGAGAAGAAGAGTTGAGAGATTGAGTGAAAGAATGGGCTCGTAGTGGCGTGATATTTAACTGAATTGGGACCAAGATGATTATTGTTGATTGTTGATTGGGGGCAGTCAGAAATTTGTTGGGAGATTTGGAGACTGGCAGGGCGGGTGATAAGCGTTGCAGACAGGGGAGAGTGGGAGTGCCGCCAATTGGGAGCGACCGTGGGGAAGTTTAAACTACAAGAGAACAATATGCGAAATTATATCTCAACCCTCCTCTCCTGAAAAACGAAACACGAGGCTCGATCCAATGCTAATACAAAAGCTACAATCATGGCATTATAAGAAAATCAGTCAAGAAAGAAGAGGCAAAAGAGTGAGCAAGATCCCACAATCCCAATAGTGAGCCTCAGTGAGTTTGTGAAGAAAGCTCAATCATTAAGTGTCAGTAAGCGCCATAGCTACAACTACTGCCATAAGCAGAATGATGCTAAGAATCTTTAGTTTTTGGTTGCTGTTCTTTTTTTATTCATTTATTTTATTTATTTTCAACTCTATAATTTCATTGCTAGCCTTCTATCAATTGCGAAACCTGCCTTTGCTTATTTACCAGAAAGGTGCGTTAGTTGACCTTTCTTCAAAGCAATTTGTAAGTTATTGTTGCATTTTGTTATAAACTGCTTCGATTATCTTTGCTAAAAATGAAACCTTTTGTTATAAGGAGCATCTCAGTAAACTGTTGTAGGCTAGCTAGTAATTTGAAATAATGGGATTCGAAAGTAAAGCCCGAGACCAGCTTGAAACATGCGTAGCCCAGGAAGGACTTGAGGATTCAAAACCTGAAACCTATCCATAAATCTCAAAGTTATAAAACGTACTTTGTTTCCACAGGAATAGGATTCTGTTACCCTATTGTAATCAAATTCTATGTAGCCAATTTCCACAACTGTATGAAAAAAAATATTCTTAGAAGCCTTTCCTGGCTTAACAAAATCTACAACTGAAGGAATCAACTCATTTGAAAAGAAGAGGGTTGATACAACTACTGAATATGTTGAGCATATTGATGCTGATGATGAGAATGATCCCAACCTTGAGATTTACTATGATGATGATGATGATGAGGGTGCTAGTATCATGGTGATTGATGAAAATGATACTGATGATATGAAGAAAATGTTAGCATTCACGAACCGGTTCAAAAATCTCAAACTCAAGTCTGTAAAGCCCTGTAAAGTGGTTACCAAGTCAAATCATACAGTGATGATACAAAATTTGCATTGATGGGCATGATCCGAAATCAACCTGCTGGACGCAAAAACGTGAAGGAAGCAGCATTTTCTAGGCAGTGAGAAAAATATATCGACAGCGGCACTTTTTCGCGGCCAGATTATCATTTTTTGGTACGGTGGAAAAGATAGCGCCCCACGCCCAATGAATCGAGCCAGGGGAGCTTTCACAGGCCAGGCAGGGGTGGTTTTACGGGCCGCGCAAGACCTTGGGCGGCCAGCGTCGGTTTTTGTACCCCACGTGATTTTGGCGATCAGAGGATGATTACGTACACCACAGCCCAGCTCGACTTAGCCGCAACCAGACTACGCTCGCCGGCGCATTAAAATTGAGCTCTACACTACATATTAGACAATCACATCAAACTTTTGAGAACTATTGTATAAGTTGCATCACCAGTAGCGAAGTCGTGACGGAGACTATATAACAATAAAACCATCTGTCACATGTTTGCTTTAGGCAATTGCCCTAAGGGTGTTGGCGGCTTCCCAGATCCCCAACTTTCAGATCTACACAGCCTTGTCTATATACTGTATGCTTAAGCTTATCGTTGTTATCTTTATCGCTTCGAGGAAACTTCCTAATCAGGAAACATCCTAAAATGCCGCCGAATTCGTGTTTGTAAACCGTTGGCCTTATAATTTGCAAATCAAGCCTATATAAATCCAATGATTTCTCCTGCATCACCTTTGGTATTGCACTATTTTTATTCTCATCTCTCGATAACAACTCATTGAACAATTCAAACATATATAGGGACTGGATCTTTATATATACTAAACTTATTGAAAAACTATTACAAACAACTTTAACTCTCTAATCAAATGACTGTCGACGCTGAAACTTCATACGTTTTTCAAAGAAAAATTGATGACAGAGGTTTATTATGTGTTGGTGCCAAACCAGATGGTAAACACATTATTTTAGAAAATTCTGTCACTGGTGAACAAAAAGTCGTTTTTGATGCTGTCTCTGGTGCTGCTGTCTGTTCCATCGGACACGTTGACCCAGAAGTTACTGAATTAATGGGTAAGTTCGCTAAAGAATCTGTTTACACGTTTGGTGCCTACTACGCTAACCGCGCTGCCGAAGACTTAGGTAAGTTCTTATGTGACAAGTCAGAAGGTGCCTTTACTTCCGCTTTATGGACTTCTTCCGGTTCCGAAGCTAACGAAAACGCTTTAAAGATCATGAAGCAATACCACTTGGAAAAAGGTGACACCAAAAGATACAAATTTATTTCAAGAAAGCAATCTTACCACGGTTACACCACTGGTACTTTAGCTATTGGCGATGGTTCCAGAAAGTACCCATTCAAGGACATCTTATTATCTGATGACCAAACTCCTAAAGTCTCTGCTTGTTATCCATACAGACACGTTACTGAAACTTTTACTGAAGAGCAATACACTCAACAATTATTAGATGAATTAGAACAAACTTTTATTGATGTTGACCCAACAACTGTTGCTGGTGTTATCTTTGAAACATTATCTGGTTCTACTTTCGGTACTTCCCCACCAACCAAGGGTTACTTAGATGGTGCTATGGCCATTGCTCACAAGTACGGTGCTTTATTCATGTTAGATGAAGTTATGTGTGGTTTAGGTAGATGTGGTTACCCATACACTTTCATGCACAAGGACTTTGGTTTAACCACTGGTGGCCCAGATTTATGTTCCGTTGGTAAGACCATCGGTAACGGTTTCGTCACATTAGCTGGTTTATTGATCTCACCAAAGGTTAAGGACACCTTTGCCAAGGGTTCTGGTTACATTTTAGGCGGTCAAACTTACCACTCCCACGACTTTAACTGTAGAGTTGGTTTAGCTGTTCAACAAAAGATCTACAGAGAAAACATGATTGAAAACGTTAGAGTCTTGGGTGAATACTTAATGGATCAATTGAAAACTAACTTAAAGGACTCCAAGATTGCTGGTGATGTCAGAGGTGCTGGTAACTTTATTTCCGTTGAAATTGTTGCTGACAGAGCCACCAAGGAGCCATTCCCATCATCCGTTAAGGCTGGTACAACTTTATACAACAAGTGTTTTGAAAGGGGTATGACATCTATGGGTCTTTCTGGTACCTTATACTCTAAGCTATTAGAAGACGGTTCCGTGGAATCTTTAGGTGACCACATCTCAGTTGCACCAGCTTTCACTTTCACCAAGGAGGACTGTGATTTCATCTGTAAGACTTTAGTTGATTCCATTAACGAATTTGAAAAGGAACAATTTGCTTAGTTGATTAATTACTAATTTGATATTTTAATACTGGATTTATACTATATCTCACTTTCGGCTCTTTTTTTTTTAATTTTTTATTACTTTGCTGTTCATATACAACTTAATTTATTTTATTAGTTTGCTTTTCGATTATATTACTTTTTAATCTTTACCTGCTACTACTTGATCGCTATTGTAAATACTGTTATCAATTGCAAAATTAAACTTTTAACTTCTGTTTCTATCTGAAAAATACTTAGCATTATTTAACGAAAATTCGCAGAAAGTGTTCTTGCATCAAACTTCAATTGTGGATTATCATTGAAGTATTTCTCAAATCTATCAGTAATACTCATGCCATTCCATAAATCTTCTTTATTTTCTCCAAAGGATAGCTTTGGCACTCCGTGTTGTTCAAGAGAGGCACCACTTGCAATAGTCCCGCAAATACAAGCTGTCTCCAAGTTTCTGTTACTTATAATGAAACCAGTGGAAAATGCACCTACAAATGTATTACCACAACCGGTTGGATCTATCACCATATCAGGGTCTCTGTTTTTTTCTGTATGATACGGTGGGAACCACACTTTACTATTTTTAGTCAGGAGTAAGCAACCTAAAGCACCACATCGAAGCACTATTGCTGCCTTATCATTCTTAGTCATATATTTCAAAAATTTGTCTGATATTCTTTCACAGTCAGTTGCCGTTGTTGGTTCTGATTCACCAAAAAATGCTGCACACTCAGCCGCATTTGGAGATAGGACATCAACCATATGCAATATACCAGTACACCTTTGCAAGTTTTCAGGAGTACAATCATCAGGAATAGGTTCCCACACAATAACAGGTTCGTCGTTTCTGAGTGGTTTCAACTTAGTCAACAACTCTATACATCTCTCAGGAGAACACAATAAATGATATGACTTTGATTTCAACATATGAGTATATTTCATCAAGTCAGGAATATCAATTCTTATCTTTGGTGAAAGGTACTTGAACTCTCTAAAGTCGTTCTCTTTGTAATTATTCCATCCTCTGGTACATTTACGGCTTGGATTGTACCTTATCACAGCGCCCGTATTCCACAACATTAACTCTTTGTAAATCACCTCTGGACAATCATTACCAACATCAAGAACCCATGCAGCTCTCTTGGAATTGGCACCAGTGAGAATCATTCTGGAACCAACAACGGCAAAAGGTCCTCCTCCTCCAAAGATGTCGTATAATGTTAAACCTGGGAAATGAATCTCGTCTATGATAAATATTCCCATAGAGGTGAATATTGGAGTTGGGAAATCTGATGGGTTGTAATCTTTGGTTTTTATAACTTTAATCATATTGTAAATCTATAAATTCAGTGATGTAGGGTTGTGAACAGCTGGCAAAGTGTATCTCTTGTAAAAATCGTCTCATAATTGACCAAACTCTTCTTAACAAACACCTGCTTGAAAAATACATAACATAATAAAGAATAAAGCGGATCTTGCAAAAAAATAATTTATTGTAAACTTTAAAAAAAATCTCCGAGACGGGGAATTGAACCCCGGTCTCCCGCGTGACAAGCGAGAATTCTAACCACTAAACTATCTTGGAGTTATGATACTATGTAAGGATTCAATTCATGTAAGGAAGCCTCCTTGTAAGGTGACGTCGCTCTGCGACGCCGACCTTATTAGTTATGATTACTTATATGATTACATAAGTATTTGGATTGATGCTTACACG